>JBBPNQ010000120.1:0-33604 GCA_038090975.1 Boletellus pseudochrysenteroides
GGCATTTCTGACTCCGGCTATCCCAGTTGACACCCGCGCCGCTCATCTTGACCGGTCGAGAACAAAAGCGGCAATTCAGCGCCTGACTATGCGTATCAACTATGACCGCATGGCACTCATAGGTATTCGCCCGCATCGACAGGCGTCCACTCTTAAGGCCTATTTTTCACCACAACGTTCATGAGTCAACCATGGAGAAGGTTTTTATGCATCCATGTGTTTGCAATTAACACTCGGTTTGCCGCGTCCTTTTTCCATGACTATTATACTCTATGCTCCCGGTATTTTCTCTCACCCTGATACTTGCTATCTTAATTCTCAAATGCCCTGCTGGCGATATACATAAAGTATTCAGTCAATTATACACGAGTCTCGCGAAAAGTATTCTACCTTTACTCGATCAACTGTAGACCGAACGTGAACATACAGTTGAGAATCATTCTCTGTTACCGCCCAGGCTGGGCTGGCCGTGCACATCGAGTCGAGTGGCTGAGTATGGATTGAGCACAAAAACTTCCACAACCGCAGCACCCGTATTTTGCTCCAGCGAACAGAACTCCCGTATCTGGATGAAAAATTGGCATTACATCTGGACTACTCAACCCCAAAAGTTCTGAGACTGCTCGATTCACCGACAGGGGAGTAGTCTATAGGCTAAATAAGATCGAGTTCGATATCCCATACGGGGCTCGGTTCGCGGACTTGGCGGTCTGTGGGTGGGGGTGGTGGGGTCGCTTTCTTCTGCTTCCCCTCGTCATTCGCACCCGCGGGTGGTATTTCGCTTGGTGGAGAAGCCGGATTGCGAGGTGGGGCAGGCGACACTTGACCGCCAAGCGAGAAGGCCGCGCTTGTCGACTGGTTGCGGAACGGCTTTTCGAATGCGTCCTTCATCCTTCTCACTTTAACCTGGCCAAACCCCGGTAAAGTTTGCAACCTGTCGGAGGGCGCCCTGCTAATGTCTGCAAAACTCTGTTCGTGGAATTAGGATATCGACGAGGGATCCTGGCATCGAACATACGCCAAGAGACGTGCGGAGTGTTTCAACATCAGTCTTGTTGACTTTGTTGATGGCTGTAAGTGCGGTGCGCAGCTGGGAATCATAATCTTTGTCGACGCGCTCCTTGATGAGGTCTGGTGGCTTGTGTTCAAACTGCTTGAATATTGCAATGTATTGACCGGCTTCATCATTGCTTGGGGGGACGGGGTCAGAACGAATGATTGCACAAGGCACGGGCGTACCTCCATGCTACAATGACAGTGAGATTGTTGATCAAACATACCTGTGGCGATGGTCCGCAGTAAATCGCTAGAGAAGGACAGCACGTTACTTTGGTGAGCTCCCTGATCAGCTCTTGGTGTTCGGTCTGAGGATGACGTGAACAGGCGCCAGAAGACTATACAGAGCCTGCTTACGACGTCACACATGATAAGGAGTATTCTGAGGTTGTAGGAATGTCCAAGCTTCTCGATTCGGGTGTGGATGTACTCGGGATGAAGCCGATGGTACCTCAAGCTGACGTATTGGTCAGAACGCGAACAGCGTGCGGAAAGGAAGAGACATACCTGAGAAATAGTATGCACGTCGTGCGGCCAACCTGAAAATCGGGGACAATGTCGCCAAATTCCTTACCCACATTGCGGATGCATTCGAGCACTGGGTTCAAGCGCTGCCGCGACGCCAGTAAGTTAGACGCTACGTGTCATGAGCAGGCTCACCTGGTTTGGGTTGACAATAATGTTATTCCCGACGCCGGGCTGGACGACTGGCGGCTTCGCTCTAGCCGCGGTGGAGGCCATCTCAAGGAACCTGCCGAATTGTGGCAGTGCCAGGGGTAGACATGCAGCAACTCGGCGCGGCAACGGGGGTCATGGATAAACTTCCATCCTACCACGCCCAACTCGGAGCGGTTGAGCGACCCCAACCCCGCAAGAACAGGTTGGCGCGCGTCGTTGCTCTCTGCGGTGCTGCCACTGTCTTCTGGATATGGTCTGCTGCTCGCTACACACTCGCCACGGATTCTGTCACACCACCTATCCATGCCGAAGAAACACTGCAGAAATGCAGGATGCTTCATGTGCGACCTGGGCCACCTCCTGATTTCGCGCGGAGAACGCAATCTGACCGTTTCGTCGACGGTACACGCGCGACGTTGCTCACAAACGCCTCAGTGTGGACTGGAGATCCTCTCCAGTATGAGATTCAGGGTGCAGACATCCTGTTAGACAAGGGTATCATAAAGTTCGTAGGACACGCTTCCGAAGAGGATCTGGCAGAGTATGGCGATCTCTTCACGGTCGACATGGGTGGGAGTTGGGTAACCCCAGGGTATTCCCTTCCTTTCTTCCCAAAGTCGTGTCTCTGATGCGTGTCCGTCACAGGATAGTTGATATGCATTCTCACCTTGGAGTTGATAGCGTTCCCGAACTTGCTGGAGCAAGTGACACTAATTCATACAAAGGTCATTTCATCGAGTTCTCGTTGCCACCGGCTGACAGGTTTTAGGACCTATCTTACCGTGGCTCCGAAGCTTGGACGGACTCAACACACATGACGATGCATATCGGCTTTCTATATCCGGGGGTGTCACAACTGCAAATGTTCTACCTGGCTCAGCTAATGCAATTGGTTCAGCTGCTCTCAGCTCATTGGATAGGAATTATACTTACCCAGGGTATAGGAGGCCAAGCGTTCGTCATCAAACTGCGCCCCACTGAAGAGCGGTCTCCCTCGTCGATGCTACTTGAACCTCCCTATACCATCAATGACACGCGTGTCGACCCCAATTTGCCACCACGCTGGAGGCAGATGAAGTAAAAATCTCTCGTGACATAGTTGATATCATCGTTCATCATTTACCCGCAGACATGCATGTGGTGCGGCTCTCGTGATGAAACTTGAGTTTTTTTAAAAATTAATGATTGGTCTGAAACTGTCAGGTGAAAACCCCAGTACGTGCCCATCTTAAACGCAAAGCAAAGTCTGACTTGTTATCTCCTCGTAGGCAGCGTATATGGCAATACCCGCATGGATACCTTCTGGGCGTTTCGCCAAGCGTAAGGATTGTGTGAATTGCTCAGCACGTTTTATAACATATCACCTCCCAGTTATGATACTGCACGCAAGATCAAAGAAAGTCAGGATGCCTATTGCACAAAAGCCTTGGCCGGTGAATGGGATGGCCTCGGTGCTCTCCCTGAAGATCTTCAGTGGGAGGCTCTCGTCGACGTTCTCAGAGGTCGCGTCAAGGTATTCGTCACTGCAGAGGCCCATGGTTCTCGCCAACGTTTGGCTCTTCCTAGGTTCATACCCACTGTTATGAAACAGTTGACCTTGATGACTTTGTTCGGGTATGTTTGACGTCGGACCGGATGCTGGAGGTGATTAATTTGCATGCCAGCTTACAAACGAGTTCGAGTTCCCCCTCGCTGCTTTCCACCATGCACACGAGACTTATTTGGTCCCCGGAACTCTCAAGCAAGCTTACAGTATGTTTCCCTCATTTCGGTGTGCTACCTTTACAATTGTATTCAGACAACACGCCGGCGGTCGCTTTGTTTGCGACCAATGCTAGGTATAAGCGAGAAGCTTATCGAGGCTCAGAGTTTGCTCCGCGTATATTGGCCGAGAATGGCATAGATGTTGTGATGAAGGTGCTACAAATTGATCCCGTGCTTCTCTAGACTGACATGTTCTCAGAGTGACCACCCTGTGTTAAACTCTCGGTTCTTACTTTTTGAGGCCCAACAGGCCTACTACTATGGCCTTTCCGCTAACCTTGCACTCTCTGCCGTCACTTCTACTCCAGCCAAAGTCCTTGGCCTGGACCACCGCATCGGTATTATCCGTGAAGGTACGTATGGTTGAATCGTTTTAGATGTAGCTCCCTGACCAATTGATCCCTCACACAGGATATGATGCAGGTGAGGAGGTCGCAAAGCCGATTGAGTCCCTTGCATTAACCCACCACCCGCAGACATTGTAGTATGGGATAGCCACCCATTGGCTCTTGGTGCAACTCCAAAGCAAGTCTGGATTGATGGTATTGCTCAGATTGAAAACCCCTACACCTCGGAGAAACCGATTACATCCCAATCGCTTCCAACCACACCCAAATTCGAAAAGGAAGTCAAAGCAGCTATTGAATACCAGGGACTTCCACCCTTGGTTCCGAGCCAAGCAAAGGTCGATACCATCGTGTTTACTAACGTTAGCAGTGTATATGAAAGGAGCTGGCCGAGCATCCAGGAGGTATTTAGCGTTCGTGATGGTGAACCAGGAGTGGTCGTCGTACGAAACGGGAAAATTGCATGCTTTGGGTCACGACATGCTTGTCTTGAACCTATCAGCTCTTCGGATCAAACTTTGGAATCCTTTGACCTGCAAGGCGGTTCAATCTGGTGGGTTTCCCTTGTCCAATCATAACATTTACCCATACGTTTCTTTCTCAGCCCTGGCCTGGTATCCTACGGCTCACCCCTCGGCTTGGAGGAAATCCAGGAGGAGCAGTCTACGCATGACGGCGTAGTGCTTGATCCTCTGTCAAGTGTTATTCCAAAGCTTCTGGTAGGCAACGAGGTCATATTGGCCGTTGATGGTTTGCAGTTTGCAGGTCGCGACACCCTGTTGGTTCTCATTCTTCAATGTTATGTTTAGTATGCTGAAGTTTTGACAATTAGACTCGCCTACCATGCAGGCGTAACGTCGGCGATCACGCCTCCGACATCCAATGGACTGGTTACTGGCATAAGTACTGCATTCTCCACGGGTGCGGGGCATGCGTTACATGAAGGTGCTGTCATTCAAGATGTGGCTGCTTTGCACGTCAACATTGGCCATTCGACATCACGCTCTGCTAGCGTGAGCAGTCAGATTGCTGCCTTGCGTCACTTGTTACTGGACGCCACGAGCGGGACTCCGTTTCATCGTGTTGCCAAGGTAAGCTTCAAATGAAAATTTTAATTCCGATCTTGTCTCGTCTGAATGTATTGAAGGGAGAGATCCCGCTAGTTGTCCAAGCGCAAAATGCCGATGTTATCGCGTCGTTGATCAAGCTCAAGAAGGAGGTCGAGGACAGTAAAAATGTTGAGCTCAAGCTGACCGTGGCTGGCGCCGCTGAAGCCCATTTACTCGCTAAATATCTGGGGGAGGCGAAGGTTGGAGTAATCGTGACACCATCTAGGCCATTCCCTGAGTCATGGGAGATGAAGAGGATGTAAGTCTCCCATACTCCTGATGTCGCCAAACTGACAAAGTGCCTCCAAGACTCCCAGGCCCTCCATTGACCAAAGAAAGCGCAATCACTACCCTGCTTGCACATGGTGTCAAAGTTGGCATCGGTATTCTTGAACAATGGAGCGCTCGCAACACCCGCTTTGATACTGCATGGGTCAGTCCTCCAGCTTTTGTTTTCTTCCTATAGGCTACGATTCAGTTCCTCTCGTAGGCCGCCCTTGAAAGTAATGGCCAAATCTCCAAATCTGAGGCTCTTGCGCTCGCATCAACCAACCTGGAAGAGTTGCTCGGGGTAAAGCCCGCTGCCTCTTTGTCGGGAGACATGGTCGCCACTGTCGGTGGCACGATTCTCGACCTAGAAGCCCGAGTCGTGGGGATAATCTCTTCGCGCAGACGCTCCGTGGAGTGGCTTTGAATGCCTGAATACCCATCACGCAGAAGTAGAAATGGTGTTACACAACTAGTACGGTGAAACAAACGTCCAAGAGTCGTTACGTTTTAGGTCTGCCCAGTTGCTGTACATGTTCACGTATCATTGGAAGGGCCTTCATGATGGTCTTGATTGGTTTGACTTCCTCTGCAAAAGCATGTCGTTAAAAGGTCGGATGCAAAGGGAAAAAGTATCAAATACCGATTGGCATGACTCGCCCGTGTCGTTTGAGAATCTTGCTGTCAGGGGCAAAGGCCGGGTGCCGAGGATGTACAATGACTATGGAGTTCTTTCGGTCCATCAGTGTTTGGGGGCGACAAGGACGAAACGAAGAAACATTACTTTCGAATACCACATTCGGAGGTTCTCGGAATCTTTGGGTATCAGAGGTATTTTTCCCGTTCCGACAACTTGGACCACGAGGTTGACGTATTTGATCATATTAGCCCCTGTCACGTTTCCTTTAGACCGCTGCAACTCGCTCGCTATGCCCAACCTACGTCTGACGATGATCATGTCCATCAAGGACTGGCAGCCCAGGCCATGACCGATCAGGACAATGCACGTGGCGCTCGACAACCTTCACAATGAGGGAAAGCATGAGTGAAAAAGGAAGGTGTGGATTGACGTACGTTCGGTTGACTTACTGGATGTAGTTGTCCCAGATGTACGTTAAAAGATCTCTGGCTGGATTTTCCGCTGCTTTCGGGCGCTACGAATGACGAACTCAGTCAAGTCGGACGCCATCTCGTAGTAGATTGTACCAGTAATGTGGGCAGTGCTGAAGCCGAAAATGGCTTAGGGAAGAGGTTGACGTCGACGAGCGCATAGTTTTCACTCTTCACCCAAGCAATGAGCTCCTTCGAAAAATCGATCTGTAGGAGACATTGGTCATGGTAACACGGGTGGAGAAATGGGTATGTACAAGATACGAATGTTCCATGTTGACGTCGCACATAGGCTTGCCGTCCAATTCTACGCGAAGGTTTCCACTGCAAATCGGACTTAACGGAAACCCACACAAGGCGAAAAGTGTACAAACAATTCATGAACGAACATCACAATCGTCTTATTCTCGAGTAAGTCGCCTCTGAAGTAGGGGTCATCACACAAAATATGGGTGATTCCTCAGAAAAAAAAAACGTACGTGCACATCACCTGTGAACCATAGCGTTCTTCGTAGGCAGGCATCAATGGCACTTGTAACATTTGATGCTGCGAATACAAAAAGTGCTGTCTGTGTCCTTTGAGGATCTCAGGTATTGAAAAGGTAATTTCATCCATTTCTGCACAAGCAGTGAATGAAGTGGTCAAAAGGAATGCGATATACATACCTTCGCGAGGTTCACAAGCTTTGGGATTGATACTCTTCCAGTACTTACTTTGCTCAAGCGCCACTTGCCAGACGGTTTCTGTACCAGCTTCAGAGGCCATCATTGGAGGTAATTCGGGAGGAGCATCCCCAAGCAAAACGCGAGCAACAGCTAACGCCGAATTTGATATGGAGTCGAGATTGTAACCTCCCTTGGAGTGAAAATAAAATGCACGTCGTCAGGAAACCAGCCAGTAATCTTAGTTACAGGCGCACCTCCAAAGCGACTACCATGTTACCGGCAGCCAGACTTGCTAGCATATGAGTCATGTGTGCGTACCCATTGGGTGACACATGGCATTCGCCCAAATCATCGCCATCCGCTGCATCAAAACCAGCCGAGACTGTGTAGAGTGTGGTGTATTGTGAATGTGCGAAGCAAGGACGCTTCCCCGAACATACCAATCACCAGCTCAGGCGCAAACTCCAATGCAATTGGCATTACAATCTGCTGGAAGGCATGGATATAATCAGCGTCGGTCATGCCTTTTGTGGGCCACGGAATGTTGACAGAACTAGCGACTGTCAGGAGCATTGTTATGTCTAGTAGCACGGACATACTAGCCAAGACCTGGACCCTCCCCGCAGGACTCCAAACCGCCAAAGGGACCACAGGGATAGAACTGACCGCGCTCGTAGCGATGTAGAGATATGTACAACACAGTCGGGTCATCGTTGAAGGCACGCTGGGTACCGTTGCCTGGCCAAAGTGAGTAGTTCGGAGCAAGAAATGTCGGGAGAATTTACCATGGTGCACATCCCTTAAGCAAAGTGTCAAGAAAATCATGCATGGCATATAAACCGTGGACGCACCAGTCCAGGATCAATATGCGTTTGACTGGAGTACACAACTGAACGACTTTTGCCGCAACGGCGACGTTGTTGAAGAAGCAAAACCCCATGTGCTCATCAGGCTCAGCATGATGGCCTGGGGGCCGCACGATAGCAAAGGCCTTGTTAAGACGACCTTGAGCGACTTTGAGACATGCCTCGATGACGCCACCGCAGCTCAGTTTGGCGGCGCGAGTGGTGCCGTTCATCACATAGAGGGACAAGGATTCATAGTAGCTTTCCGAGTCAGTGATGTCTTGTGCGGTCATCGCTGGAGGACTCGCGTTGTAAGTGCCGGGGCTTTGCGAAGAGTGGCAACCGAGTGCATCTCCTGCACTCACATTGGATGGCGAGGACCTTGTCCCAGTGCTCCTCGGTGTGTACAAGGAGTGCCTCGTTGCGGTACACAGGACGGATAGGGATCTGTTTCATTTTTCGGATCAGGTTGGCGCCGGCGAGGGCATCGTAGATCCTGGCGACACGGACGGGTTGCTCAGGGTGGCCATGGAGAGAGACGTGGAGGAGCATGTCGGTGGCATAGACATAGCCGACGGTGTATGCATCTGGTGGTCGGAACGGCTCTGACTGGGCACGGGGGCGAGGAGGGTTGTCGATATCCATGGCTGTGTTGAAACTCCGGCCAGCTTTGCGCCGCTCTCAGGCTGAGCGCCGACATCGTGTGCGGCGATGCTGACCGCATTGCCATAGTGACCGTCCTTGGGTTGCCCATCTCCAGTCCCACCCGCCATGCCCATCGACCCCAAGGCATGGTTGTTCCATTCTAGCTCGTCTTGTTGCTGTATACCAGTTCGCGTGGGTTTCATGCTCATGTCCATACTCACATTCCTTCTTTCGGGGGCGATATCCATCATCATATGGTTCGAGATATTCCGTACGTCTCTCTCTCATGATCCTCTCAGCTTTGACCAAAATGCCCCAGACTCCTACGAGCTCTCCGCAAAGGAGCGCGTCGCTTTTGTTTTGGCTGGCACCGTCGAAAGTCTCTTGTTTTTCGCGTCTACGCTCGGGTGCGCATGCCCCACACACCGTTACTCACACAGGCACTTACACGTTGGACAGCTTTATCGGCGTTGTGGCACGCAAGCAGCTGTTCGTCATGATTTACACTTATTTCCTCTACATCCATTTCGTCCTCAATCTCATCGTCGGCATATACTTCCTCGTGACCGTGCGCCAGAGTAATCGCCAACAGCTTGTCGACTACTGCTCAGAAGTGTTTGTGGACACTTCGGTGGAGTCCAGCTGCGCCCGCCTCATGAGTGTGTCAACATACGTGTTCATGGCGATCGTTGCAGCACTGCTACTCTTCGAATTATGTGAGCAGCACCATTCTCGTGTTTTCATGTTCGCTGACCTTTAAAAGACGGAACGTTGATCGCGACCCGGTACGTGCATCGCCTCCGCATGCAGAAGCGAGACGACCGGTCACGACGCCTGGGCTATTTCCACGCCCTCTCCACGCCCCAAACGTCGGGCGCGGGGCATTCACGCCAGGCGAGTGACAATATTGAGTTGCTCCGTCCGCAAGACAACACTAGCAGTCCGCGGGACTTTGAGGATATCGTTCTTGACATCCGACCGCAGAGCTATATGCCAGTGTCGACGCACGATCGTGATTTATCTTCGGTTCTAGCACCTAGCCCGCCACTATCACCACCTCATCCCTCGTTGGATACGGCCTCTGGCCGTCGCATCCGCGCACTACCACCGCGACCAACGGCATCACCCGTCGTTACAAAAACGTCGAGCCGTCCATCTCGGCCGGGAAAGCTACCAAACCCGCACGAGCCCGCGGGTCATTCCCCGAAAGGGCGTGCACGACGATCATCGGAGAGCGACGATGAGCGCCATTCACTGTATACCTCGGAGGTATCGACGAATGCTCACGCTGCGTTGGTGGACCACGCCACTTACATGGAGTCCCTCTTCCCCGGTGCTCCTCCTGTCCCAGATCCGTCCCAGCGATTGCTGCGCTGATGCAGACACGGATTTATGTATTAATTTATAATGATATGGACATGGAATGTATCCTATAATTGTTGTTACTGCCAGTAGTAATTCTATACGGTACCGCCAACAGAGCCAAACAGCCCGCGCCAGCGCCCGGCCTTCCCGTCGACGTGGAGAACGACGACGGGCTCAGCGGCTGGAGAGACTAGATGTCATGCACAAGCGCCATGACGTTCAACGACAACACGTTATTGACTCTGTTGGTGTCCCGACTCATTCCTCGTCGCCGAGTGTGCTCACCGCGGTAATTAACTAGCTCGACAATCTTATATTCCAACTCTACACGCTCTCGTTCTTCCTATCGCCCGCACTGCTGCCCCTGCTATGTAGGCTGGTCAGCCAGTTCATCTTCTACAGGCCTCGCGAGCTCGATCCCAAGTTGTCCTTGCGCGTCTGGTTCCTCCTCCTTTGCGCCGCGAACGCGCCGAGCTTCTGGTCTCACGTCCAGGACGGCGCAACAGAGGGCCGAGCTGTCATTCTCGACTTTGTTGGGCTGGGCAAGTATCCCATTCAACCACACCCGCAGCCTGCTCACTCCTGCACAGGATATCTGCCCTCCAAGCTACACCTTGTATTGCTCGATACCCTCATCCTCTGTCTCCAGATGCTCCTCACCACCATCTCGTTCGAGATGTCGCTACGCTTGTCCGCCCCGCCCGACCCCGAGTCCAGTGCTATCTCATCGTCCCCCACGCTGTCCCCACCTCCAACACCTGCCCTGGAAGTAGACCCCGACGATGACGACGTTCGAAAATATTCACACCACCACACACCCACAATGATCATAGACCTTCGCTTCCGGCACATCATGAACCACCTGCGAAACCCCGTTTTGCTCGTGCCCCGTGCAGACCTTACCACCCTCCCTCTGCCAAATACCACCCCAACACCTCTCTCCATACACTTGAGGGCCGTTGTGAGGCGACGAGAAGAGGCAAGACGCCGAGTGCCAGAGCAGTCCGACTCTGCAGACACTGCCGACAGCCCAAGGGCAACAGAGGTAGGGAGAATGCCGGGGAGCATGTCCACCGAGTAGCAGTCCTATAGCCCAAGTATATCTACTGTAATCTCCACGGAGTTGGTCCCTGCAGCAATATAACCTAGTTTTAAGCGTGAAGCGGGTTCGCTACCAGTTGCGCTTCATCTATGGTGTGGTGAGTGGGCAGGCGTGTGTCGTGGTTTCTTGTTAGACATACCGCTTGGCGCAAACACTGCCCAAATTTCTCAAATTCATGTTTGCAGCAATCTTTGCGGACGTCGGTGTATGTCGCAACAATGCACTTTCCGTACGCTCTCGCTTGCGACGAGCAAGTCGTGGTGGAGTGTAGAGCAAAGCGTTTTAAAGGGCTTGTTGATTTTTGCGCAGACTGCATGGTGGTGGGGAAAGCCAGGAACCTTGTCCGTACTGCATACTACACTTTCGGAATTGAACTGCAGGCGCTGCGGGCACCGTGCCCAAGTTCTAAACCTCAACTTCAACGTCTCGTTCGAACTCGCTCCCACTCTTTCTTCTGTTTCTCGCCTTGTGTTACTGTAACGACCTGGCCAGACTATGCTGAGAGTCTATCTCTTGGTCGCTTGCATCTGCGTGCTCATAGCCTCCGTCTTCTACATTTTCTACTTTAACCGCCTTGTCGCGGCTATCATCGGGCTGTTCCTGAGAATAAGGTACTGGAACAAGGGTGAATCCAGCACATGGATTCAGATTGGTGAGTGCCCAGCACTCGAATAACCTCACCGGTGCAAACCAATGGAATGTGCTAGGGTCCATTCACTTTTCGATCCTCGCCGGCAGAATCCTTCTTAAGGATGTTCTATATCACTCCAGCAGTCAGACTATCAAGATCGTCAAAGCGCAGGTTTCCTGGAGGTATTGGTTGCGCGTCCCTGCGACTGGGGATGACTTACATCGTGCTCATGCTGGTGCAGAGGACTGTGCGCCCGTTCTCTATCGTGTTCTTGTGCCGAAATTAGCTGATGGTCACCCTGGCAGTTACCCAGACGTATGCATTTCCGTCATGCCGCATCAAAATTTCTGCCCATGGATTCGAGTGGTTTCTGTACAATAGAACTGCAGCATACGACCATATCCTTTCTCAGATGCGAGCCAATGCACCATCAGTTCCTGAAGAATCCAGTGAAGCTCGGCGCTATTTTTCCCGTACTTCAGGCTTGGAGGGCAAGTCCAGCATTCTGCCTGCCGTCGCTATCTCCTAAAAATACCGTCAGGCCTATATCCTCCGTCCGCACTAACCAGCGTCAAGCCGCCACCCATCATCCATGCCGCCATAAATTGGGTTAAGCGGCAAATGCCGTACCTCGATCCCAAAGATTTACTGCCAATATCCATCGAGATATCCAATTTGGCCATTGTATGCGGTAATTCATCAACGCCGAGCCTCATGGTTGCCGAATGCCATAGAGCAGACGGTACATTTGGGATCGTACGGGTATGATATCGAATGCCTATCAAGTTTAGGTCATAGTTCGCTGATATCCGACCTAGGCAAGGTCCAAATGTGACCTTTACAAGCAGCTCTTGAACTTCAGGTTCCAGAATGCTCTTATCCATCTTGCAGAAAACGAACACTACCAGGGATCTATGGCTAGCGTGGGCCATACTATTCGAGCACAGGCGGAAACATCCATGTCAGTAGCCAATATCCAGGTTTCATGTAGATGTTATCTGACACTCCGTAGTTATGCCGATCGCATTCCACTGAATTACTTATCTTTCGGAGTATTCTTTAAGGTGTGGAGGGGAATGAGGCTGTACTCGGCGTTGTTCTCTCCCAACCATTTGATGTCCGATGGGTTCAAGGGAAGAACATCTGTGCCCGGCAAAAAGAGTTTGGAAGAAAGCAATTTTGTCGGTGGCGACTTGACGAAACTCGAGTATGCGATCGAGCGTCGAATTGTAGAAGCTCCAATGCTCGAACTCTCGTATTACGCGGACGTCGTCGGTGAAGTTCCCGCCGAGCTTGATGGACCGAAGGGGATGGGTTTAGAGTCGTATGACATTGGGAATGGTGATTTACCCCCTGAATGGGGAGTCGACCTGGTCATCCGCAATGGTGTGTTACGGTACGGTCCGTGGGCAGATCGACAGCGGTGAGACGCTTGTCATTCGCACCTTATGCAGCTTCCTAACAACTTGTCGAAGGGCTCACCTTCAGCGAACCTTTTTCCCTCCCACCTTCCATGACGTGAGCGTGTCCCAGCATCTTAAGCCCGGGGACAAGCGGATATGGACCGCAATGAAGATCTTTGTCGAGCTGCGTGAAGCAACCACTTTAAATCTCCCATTCCGCGAAGCATCAAAGAATTGGCAGTGGGACAGTCTTGCGGATATCCCGAAGTCCCGGATACGAGAACATGCTTCCCTCCACGTCACCGCTGGAGATAGCTCTTCAGTCAGCTTTCTTATTCCAATGGTCATAGGACCGGATGGATATGAGTCTCGGCTGGAAGTGCATCTCGACACCATCGAGGTCACGTCGAGTCTGAATGACATCAAAGTTATTACTGCAGAATCTTGTCGAGTGAGTGGCCTGGCAGCACATGTTATATGTTTCGGGCTTGACTATGTATAGGTTTCTGCAGCGCTCCCTGCCCCCCTCAAATGGAATGCGGAGCGTCAATGGTCATTTTCCGTTTCCTTGCGGCAGCCAGTCATCTTTCTTTTAAGGGATCATATCAACATGATTACCGACCTTTCTCGAGACTGGACTAGCGGCGAACCCACTGAATGGCACCATTTTGTGCCAACTGTCTACTCATTGGAACTTCATCTGCATCATTTTGATGTAAACTTGTATGCCAACGATCAAAACATCATCGACAAGCCCTTGATCAAGGATGAGAACAGTACGTACATTCTCTTCCCGAGTCTCTTATTGTCCTCAATGACCCATTATTAGCTATGGTTAACCTACGATCTCCCCGGCTTTGGGCGGTGGCGACGTTCCCGTCGAACGCGTATCTCCCAGAAGCTACCACCATCTCCTTCGCAGTTGATGCGCCAGATCTCTCCGTCTGCATGAGCTTACCCAAGTGGAACACTCAGTTTCTCTATAACCAGGGCAAGGAGCACCACATTCTTCAGGCAGGCAAATTTCGCATAGATGGTACTTATCACTACTGGGCGGAAGTTCACCCAGATAACATCGAGCAGCTTAAAGTTGCAATCTTGGTGGGTCGCTTGTCTAAAGTATTATCACATCTACGAATCTGAGAATAGGTTGGTGACGTCGCCATGAAAACAATGGGCTGGGCGATCAGATACTTCATGGTCTTACGTGACAATTATTTTGGCTCCTTCACCCACTTCTCTACACTGACGGAGTATCTGGAGAAACGGAGCAGAGGTGAAGTGGGCGATCCTATTGAGAAGAAGTGGCGGCCAGACAAGGTGAGTGTGCACAGCAGGGAGTGAATTGTTACCTCAAGGGAGGTACAGGCAAACATACTTCAAGTTGAATTAACTTTAATCGTTCAACGTGGATCTTTACTACTTTCTGCGGGTTTACCTGGCTTTGAAAAACATCTGAATATGGCGACCACCAAAGACATTGGCACTTCGTTGTACCTTGCATTCCCCGAATTACAACTCGATCTTCGGTTGCACGATTATTTCATGGGTAAGCAACAACTATGTCAGTCACAGATGGTCATCTCATATTGCTATAGAGATGTTGCTCAATGTTGGTGAGCTCAAAGGACGTATCATGGAGACATGTCCGGAAGATGGGTTCTTTCATGATAGAAGCCGACGCTTCAAAGAGACATTTGTCGTTGATGGTAGGTAATTATTAGAATATCTGAAGATGCAAGCCGACTTCTTCTAGGTATCGAGGTCACTACCAATAGGCTTTTCGGACCGCCACCACGTACGCGCACGTATGTATGCGTATGGGAAATTGCGCTGGGTCATGTCAAGACCCTCTTCACCCCACTGGAAAGCCGTGCTCTACTCGCGGTCACCGACGTGTTCCAAATACATTTCACAGATGTCACGAATGCCCCTGCAAACGAATTCACTGTTCCTCTTGATCCAGATTGTGAGTAAGGTTATGTCGAGGAGACTTTTCTGATTATCATTTTAGTGACATATGTGAAGTTTTCCCTGAAGGCTTTGAATTCCACTTGCATCGCTGGAGCGGCTGCTGTCGATTTAGACCTGCCACAGGGACTTACCTTGCATACGAACGATTTGCAGGGCCAACTTTGTGGCAAGTTTCTCAGTCTGAGGTTGCCTCGTGCTTCCGTAAAAGGCTTGGTCATGTCGGACACTGCCCGGAAGCTTTGGTCTGAAGCTGCTGCCTTGGACTTTGACATCGCCCTGGACTCGTTCACTTGCCCTAAGACAAATTACAATCCTCAAAGCACATTCTTACACGAACAAGACCTCTTGACTCAAAGAGCCCAGTTCTTGCTCAATCAGCTCACGGAGGCTCGAGTTGACTTCGTAAGCAATCCAATTCGCAGTGAACGACGTCGCCCGCCCCACCGTGTGCACCGAAATGATCTTTATCTCCCGCCACTCGTCCTCCCACAGTTCAGCCGCGTACAGAATTCCAATGTTCGGTGGCAACACCAATATCCCAGCCCTCTCCCTCGCTGGTCTCAGCTCTCCCACTTGTCCGAATCAGATGGAGAAAACATATCTGAAGCAGACAGGGATGCCCGTTTAGCACGAAGTCGCATCTTTCCACCAATCGTAGCAAATTATGAGGACGACTCTGAAGCATCTATTTCGGACGAGTCGGACGATGCTGATTTAACGGACGATGAAACATCGGAGAGCGAGTGGTCCACGAGGCCTGGTAAGTAGTAAGCTGATATATTTGAGTCAGCTGACGATCCCCACAGAAGAGAACACTAGGAAAATACTCCTTCATCACTACGAACGCCTTACCAGGCGTTATAGAGAGTTCTTGTTGGTCGACATATCAAGCCGAGAAGGCTCGCCTTTCGTCAAGCTGAAAGTACGTAAGACAATCAGAAAACCAGCGCATTTGGTTACATGGTATGCTAGGACCCACCGGCCTCCAGTTTCCACAGGCCCAAAAGCGTCCCAAGACCATCGTCTTTGGTTCCTCCACGCAAGGCGGAACTATCCCCCAACGCCGATTCAAGTTCTATGGTTCGCATTCAGTGCAACCACGGTATTGACGTTCTTATCACTCCACTCCTCCTTGTTCTTGTATCCCGCCTCAAGGATGAGAGTGAGCGACATGTAACTTGATCCTTATCTTTAATCGGCGTTTAACTCAACATTGGCGCAGGACCTCAGCGCAGAGTTGATTTTGGATGTAATTCTTGCACGTCAATTGTCCGATTTCGTGTCCTCGGAGAAAGGCGTCTCCCCTCCGTCAACAGCCCTTGATATTTTGGTTCGTTCTGCGCGCATGCGAGTGCTGGAACAACTTTTCTTGAACAATGGCGGCAATGGGCCGCCATCAGCCGCAAGCAGCCCTGAAAACGGCCAGGCTGTCGATGTTGTCTTGCACAGCACACTCACGAATTTGCACGTCCAGGCTATTCTACAAGCGCGGCGCGCTGCAGTGTCTGTCCAAACCACTTTTGACGAACTCTCCATCGCGCTAGGTAGGCTACCATCCTTCACGGGCGCCATTCCTGAATTTCCACAACCGGAGTTCTGCTTGTCAATATACACTTTTCAGGCAAGCCATGCGCACACACATGTCGACATTTCCGCAGGTAATTTCACAGCCCAGACGGGGCCGCCGGACCCGGAGTATATAACCTGCCTACTATTCACAGCGAAGAATCGTGCAGAGATGTTGTCGAATATCTATCAAGAGTGGAGAACAAGATTCTCCACATCATCACTTGCCCTCATGCGGCATATCCTCTGGCTCACGAGGGACGACGTTCTCGTAGATCCCCTTTCCATCATACAGCCATCATTTTTGGTTCAGCGAGGGCTGCCGCACGCTGTGCGGATAAACGGTCCACTCAAATTTTTGTTTCACCTTCGCCTGTGTTTGCGACAGTGTGACCTCACTTCAGACTTCGAGCAGTGGAGCGGGGACCAAGAAGTCCTGCAGGTTATAAGATCTCGCTTAGCCAACCTTGTGGTAGACTTGGATACGCCCGACGAGATGGATGCCAATCCCTGGGATCTGCTATTCCCGCCTGAAAATCCGACTGCGAAGCCCTCCTCCGCTCTACTGTCTGTGACATTTGGGATTGGAGCCATGCACATGACCATATTATCGGTTTCCTCAAAGTCTCACAGTTACATCACAAGTTCCATGCTACGTTTCCGACATCAATCTAACCCACTCGTTCAGTTCCATTCGACATCCCACACTTCGCTTCTTGCACAAACAACTCAACAGATCTCTGTGTTTGGCGTTGCTGATGTCTCGCTGGCTGCGTCGCCTCACCTCGTCGACTTTGCTCAAGGTGTAATACGTATCAAGAAGTATTTGCATAACGACACCATCCCTGATAGTCTCTCTTCTCAGGCCACCCGTCCAACATCCCAAACCATCTTGGTAGTCCATGTCGGAAGCATGAATATTCGTGCTGGAGCAGAGAATCTCACTTTCGAGGTCGCGGGTTCTTCGCTTGACTTTTCCTCCTCCTCTCTCGTCCTTCCGGACATTGGAACAGGGTCTGCAAGTGGTGTATTCGCGTTCAAGGATGTCCATGTCCGAGCCCGATCTAAGGGAGCCGATGTAGGTAACTCTGAGCGGGATATCCTGGCATCACTAGCTTTAGCCAATGGAAGGATCAGTGCAGCCCAGCGACATGACGTAGCGTCAAAGACACTCCGTGTCGTTTTCGGACTTGAAGAGATTTTAATCAGCGTTCCGCGCAGCGCCATTCGATTGTACCGCTTCGTGGAGGAGTGGCGAGCCGACTTCCTTCCTAGTGTCGAGGCCACGGCGGAGACACTTGTCTCGGAATTGAAACGGAATAGCATGTCGACGGTATCTAAGCCCTCATTGACACGTTGCACGGAACGACTTTCAATTCTTCTATATGTCAACGGACGCGTTGCCAGGCTAGGCGTCACACTTCAAGTGATGAGGGGAACGTGGTTGTCTTGGACGGCAGAAGATACGACTGGATTTGTTTCCTCCTCGCCTACTTCACCATCGAAACGGATGCACGATTTCGGTCTACAACTGGGGTCGCAGGGATTTACTATAACATACAAGTCCCGGGGTATAGAGAACTCCTCTGGATCTCCTCGCGTCAAGTTTATCCTGCCTGCTCTCACTTTGACAGGACATCAACGCAAGGGTGGTATCGAGCTACTTGGTTCTCTAGACTTTGTGAACATCATGATCAAACCCACCCATATAGACACCCTCCTTGTGGTGCAGCAAAAATTCGGCCAAGACTTTACAGACCTGTTGGATTTAATTCGAGAAACTCGTCAGAAACATTCCGCTGTCTCCGAGCCCAAACGAACAACCGGAATGCCCGGAAAGATCATCGTACACGTTAACGTCAAGGGTTTCAGGCTGGGGTTGGAGGGCCCCTCGTCTGTATTCCACCTGGAGTGCCAAGATGTTTGGGGAGACATTGCCAAAGAGGATGATCAGTTGGAATGGAAGGTCCAACTCCGCAATCTCGCACTATCACTGGCGCCACGCACGGGAATCGCCTCCCATGAGTATGGGTTCGACCTTAACGAGAAGTCAGCCTTCGTGATTATTGACATCACCTCATCGGCGAATGACGGGGTCCTGAAAGTTTCCGTTCCGAAAATCCATGCCGTCATGCAACCAAGCTCGATCAGCGAGCTCGGTGACTTCATTGATTATCACCAGGTATGAATTTTTGCATGACGTATGACATCTCTCATGATCTCTAGGCTGAGCTGCTTGCCCGGAGGCAACAAAGAGCTGCAGAGCTGGAAGCGTTCAAGGAGAAAACTCGAAGCATTCTAAGGACCTTCGAAATGCAGACCCCAAACCCCGACGCGGACAAGCCATCATGGCTAAGCCAGCACACCTTATTGGTGGAGATAGAGCGAATAGGCGTGGCCTTCCCCCTGGCGTTGGATCAGAACGTTGGATCATCGCAATGGCCTGGCCAAGATCTGACATCTGTTCGCGCATTCTTATTCTCTGTACGACGGATCAGATTCAGTTCTCAAAAGGGAGAGGCTGGCCAGATGAACACCAGAGAACTATCTTTCCAGTTCATCAACCGGTAGGCTGTCCTTACTCATATGTGATCGCAAGTTGAATTGCTCGCAGATTTAGAAAGTATATAGCCACGGATTTCAATTCGGATAGCCACCAAACTCACAATCGCTTGGTTTACCCTCAAATGAAGGCCCAGCTTCGTTCAGACACATCGCTTTCTAAGCACCAAATCTGGATCACTGCGAATATAACCGGGTTCGTCCTGGACCTCGACTCTTCTATTTCGGACTGTGTTTTCTCCCTAATTGACGTCTATCGTCAAGGGAGAGACAGGATGGAACGTCTTACCAGCAATATTCCACGAGCAGCAACCCCTCAACCTCCAGAGTCGTTGCCCGTCGTAATTCCTTTGGCCGATGAACAGCCCAGCTCGAATATCTTTGGGGCCTTCGTCTTTGAGAGCGGAGAGATCCGTGTGCATAGTGAAGGGAGACATGGGAAGACGGTGTCCTCTGCATTTACGGATGATGTTGATGATTCTCTACCAATAACGGGCACGGAGCTGATCAGACTCCCAATCGTGTCCGCGTGGGTAGAGTATCGAGCATCCTCAAGCGTCAACACGGTCTCTCGGCCACTGCAACCATCTACCTTGATCTTCAAGGCCAAAATACATTCCAGTCAGAATATCCTGAGGCCCACTTTGCTACCATTTGTCTCGGACATCACCGATTTCATGCAGAAGCGGATGCAGACGACAACCCGTCATGATAAGCTCGCTAACCCTTCTGTGGTAATTGAAGACAGCGGGCCAGTACCCTCCTCATCTTCCGCGGTGGTACCAGACCATCAGAAGACCTCTAGACTGCAGATCAACTTTTCTCTCCGCATCGATCAATCGACCCTGGAGTTTACGTGTCAACCTGATGTCAATGTCCTGGCAGCCTTGCGATGGGAAAGTGGAGGGTTTGTAGTGAGCATCTCTCCTAGTGCAAACAGGGTAACCTTCACCGGCTCCGTCGATGGCCTCACTGTGGGCTTGAAGCACGGGTTCTTGAGTGAAGACTGTGTTAACCTGGCTGCCCGTAACCTTGCATTTTCGTTGGCGTTCGCCAAGACCGAAGACTCGTTCAGGAACAATGACAATGCGGTATCTTTGGCCGTTAGCACCGACATGTCAGGTGGCATACGTTTTTCGCGCCTGCAGGACATACTGTGCTTCAAGGCTGTTTGGCTGGATTGTATTCCGCTTATTGCCCCGGAGCACACATCTCCAGGGACGTCCAGCATTATCTCTCCTCCTCCACGTGCCGCCAGTCCTGTGGTCAAGCAAGGAGTGACCACAGCAATCGTCATCCGCATACGTTCAATTGAAGTCAATGTTGACCTAGGCCAATCTATTAGCAATGTCACGCTCAACATGGATGACACCCTCATCAGCACAAAACTTTCGGAGAGTTGTCGAGAGTTGTCTCTATCCGTTGCAGACGTTGCCATAATCGCGAAAGGGAATATATCTGGCCATGTCACCGTAGCGGACTGCATATTCCACACCATCAGCAGGAATGGTCACGTTTTGTCAGAATCCACCTCCGCAAGGTTGTTAGAGCTCACCATGACCAGTGGTCCTTTGAGCGCCGAGCTGGAATCGGAGCACCAGCGTTTACTGGTTTACCGGTCAGTCTTCTCATACTAGTAGCAGACAATGTGATTGACTTTTTCCCCCGTTGCAGCGCGGATCCGATCCAGGTGGATATTCACGATGACTGGTCGCTCATTTCTTCGACAATTGAAGACAAGGATCGGCCACTACTTCTTGCCTTCACTGTTCATGGCAAAGGAATTACTGCTTTGGCTACAATATCCACCATCCCTAAGCTCATGCTCTATGTCAGCAAATTTAAGGCCAACATCGCTACCCAACGAGCTGGAGCTAGTCGGGAATCACAGGCTTTCCGCGCTACTCAAGGCCCCAGGCCAGACAAGCCACTTACGGAAGTGGCCGCTGCTTTCCTGGAGTCCGCGAGGACAAAGTTCAAAGAAGCAGAGACAGACATCTCACACCTGGTTCGCCAACAAATAAGCTTCAGGCTTGAGATGCTCAGACTCATTCTTTTCCCTCGCTCGATGGCGGATACCGAGCTTGCACAGTTCGTCGGTCGTGATGTCCACGCCAGTCTAAATCGGATGGTACAGGATAGTCTGCCGTCTCGCAGAGAAGTCCATCTATCGTTCACTTCTCTGGATATCTCCAAATTCAGTCAGCTTCAGTCACTCTTGCCGCCAAATGCCACCATTTCACAAGATCCGTCCTGGGTATCGTCACTCTTCAAGAACCCTCACGAGTCTAACATCGTTGGTTTACCCTCCATGAAGATGCTAATGATCACCGAAGAGTCCGTCCGGGACCTCAGAGCTCGCCTGGTATACGATTTTTACAGCACATTCAAAGGGGGTGATAAAAGCCCGGAAGACATCTATATCACACTCAACATGGCGCTATATGCATGGCTCACAGGATTGCGAAAAAACCTGTCGAGAGAATTGGAACAGGTGCAAGGATCTACGAGCACGCAGTTGAGCAGTCCTCCTGGAGCATCTTTGAGAAAAAGAGGCGTGGGGTCTGGTACTGAGGCACCATCGGGATCCACAGCACCGCATTTGGAGGACGGCACCCTTCCGCCGCTGTTAGCGAAGAACCAGGTCGGAGCCAGTATATCATCTGCTCCTGCTGATGATGGTTTTTCGGTGGCGAACTCTACTACCTCGGCCAGACGGTCCACGCAACCACATGAGGGAGAGGGTAGCACTCCATCCGCGGCTCCTGGCTCGTCGAGTGGCCCTAGAAAACTGACATTGGTGTACGAACCTAGAGAGAGGAAGATACAGCGGTTGACGATGCGTCAGCTGGGAGAGGCCACCCCAGATGTGATGCATCCCTTCTTCAAAAAGTCGGGGTTTAATCTCGAGGACTCACTACCCCAGTATGTGCACGAGTACGCAACAATGCCACTGGAGGAGATCATGGAGGCACTCCTGACCTTGTACAGCCGGCAGCTGAGGTCGGGCAGGGTGGCAGAAAGGCAATACTAGAAGGCTCACTTTACTCTCTACTATAATCTTACGCCCAACATCGAATTGCTCAATCCGCATTGTAATTAAGTAAACCCATCATATACTAATAATATGGAATTGCTAATCTGGCACTAATCTTGATGTGTCGACTCAAGTTCTACAGACTGGCCAGGGGTGGAAAGTGTGCCATTGAATAAATAGATGGGCAACCTATCTACTAGAAGCACCACCTGCGCCGACGTTGAAGACACTCAGCAACGCGAAACACCCATAGAGTAAGCCGACAGGATATGCAACTAGCAGACGTTGTTCCGACATGCGCAGCACCGCTACGAAAATACCCGATGCAGAGAATGTGCACCATATGATCGAGAGCAAGGAGAGCAAGTAGCCAACAAATCCACTGGGCGCATACATTTAGTAAGCGGATGGACTTGAACAAGATGACAACACATACTCGAGAGTGACAATTACGCTTACTCCACCGACACCAACCATTGGGAGTAGGCAGTAGCCCAAAACGGACACGACGCGGTAAACGTCGATACCTTTGTCTGACTCGGACATGAGATTGAGGAGGGTGTATATCGACATCGACCCCAGTAATCCGAAACCATAAATGTAGCCAAACTGTGGTTTTCCGGACTATAGGGTTTTATAAGCAGAATTGTCAATGGTCGCACCATCGAAAGAAAGACGACTGACCAGAAGAAGCAGCATTCCGAACAAGAAGAAGAAAAGGAGAGGACCTGCAAGGTCGGCGTCGTCCATAATATGCTCATCCACGTGCTGGAGTGGATTGAGGACGGTCATGGATTTGACTCGTATATGCGAAAAATTGATTCCCAGTTCTACGGGCTTGGTGTGAGACGGAGACCCCAGAGTCCATGCGTCGCCTCACCTTGTAGCAATGGGGGCTCGCCTTCGAATCCACCGGTGCCAAAGGCAGTCCACCAACCCCCGGATGGCTGAATGTTACCGACGTACGTCTGAGGGGCGCCTCCAGGTGCCATTGAGCCTGAAGTGCCCATGTTCCCTTCTAAACTTGAACGCGAGCCAGGATAAAATTGGCCCTGATCAGAGCCTGCGGCGTAGAACTGGAGGGGTACGTTTTGCTGGGCATGCGCTGGGTAGTAAGGACTGTGCGAGGACGACGCGCCATAATAGTTGTTCGATTCTTGCCACATTACGGGTATGGTATTCTGAACAAGAATTACAGTTGCACGCGGTCGCGGTCGTGGTCGTGGTCGTAGTCGTAGTCGAACGCGCCTCGAACGTTTGAACGTTGAACGTTGGCGATAATCGGCACTTGCCGCAGCCCTCCTGAGAGTCCACTCAGTCGTTCACGATGGCAGGTCCCCCCACCGTTGTTCTTTTCTCTCACTGACACCACAAGCAGCCGCAGGTATTTGGGACGTGATAGCAAGGCCTTTATACAATCTGATCTCCGAGTTGTAGAACGAATACATCGAGGAACATATCAAACGGCACGGCAGACGGCTAGACTACTACGAACGAAAGTCAGTATCTCTAGCAATATCCCCGTCCGATCCATCCAACTTGCCCTCTCCAGACGCAAGAGAGAGGCCCGGGCCGTTCACAAGGCCTCCGCAGTTGCCCAAAAGACATTCGGTTTGAAGGCGAAAATTCTTCATGCCAAGCGTCACACAGAAAAGGTCCAACTCAAGAAGACCCTCAAAGCACACGACGAACGCAACGTCAAGCAAGCAGACTCTTCTGCCGTCCCGGATGGTGCCCTTCCTACATACCTTCTCGACCGCGAGGGCCAAAAAGATGCCAAGGCACTCTCATCGGCCATCAAACAAAAACGCAAGGACAAGGCCGCAAAATACTCTGTGCCACTACCTAAGGTACGGGGTATAGCAGAAGATGAAATGTTCAAGGTCATCAAGACCGGCAAGAACAAGAGTAAATCGTGGAAGCGAATGGTGACAAAAGCCACCTTTGTTGGCGAGGGTTTTACACGAAAACCCGTCAAGATGGAGCGGTTCATCAGACCGATGGCTCTGCGCTACAAAAAAGCCAACGTCACTCATCGTGAGCCCAGGCGGTGTTAATTTGATATCGTCGTTTAACTGTTTCAATAGCCGACCTGAAAGCGACGTTCCAGTTGCAGATATTAGGTGTCAAGAAAAACCCGCAGTCGCCGATGTATACCCAGCTCGGTGTATTGACCAAGGGCACAGTGGTCGAAGTCAACGTCTCAGAGTTGGGAATGGTTACGACGGGGGGCAAGGTTGTGTTCGGGAAGTACGCACAAATAACAAACAATCCGGAGAATGATGGCTGCGTGAACGCTGTCCTTCGTGGGTTTTCCTACTTCCTCCCCGATTATGCCTTGCTAATGTCCACTGGACTACAGTCGTATAGAATTACCTGTTACACTACATCAGATGTATGTTAGAGACCTAAGTAGCAAGTGTAATGTTGTTGGGGAATGTTTTGACAAGGCTTGCACTCGACCCATGTCGACGTCCAACTCGCCAGCACCGAACTCACATTCTGCATCGCCAGCACCAGGGACATCCCGCCATGCCCATACCCCACTCGAGCGTCAGCGCTCGCAGCTCGAACGACTTCTCAAGGATCCCACTAAACTAGCCTATATCCCCCCTCCACCAAAGGAAAAGACAATACGTGCTGCGCGAGAGATGATGAAGAATGTCCAGGGCTCAAGTGCAGGTGCAGGAAGCGGCGAGTTCCACGTATACAAGGCAGGCAGGAGACGCGAGTACGAGAGGCTCAAGATCATGGAGGAGGAAGCCACAAAAGTGTGTACCTCTGCGATGTATTTGGTCACGAAGCTCAATGTCGTCCGATAGGAAAAAGAAGCGGCAGAATTCGAGCGACGGCGCAAAGAAGCTGAAGACCTCGCGGATGCAAAGACTGCAAAAAATCGTGCAAAACGACAGAAGAAAAAGGAACGTGCAAAGACCAAGTCATCGGATAAAGCTGGCCCTGGCGAGGGACAGTCTGGCACTTCTAATGCGCCGTTGAAGAAACGCAGATTGGTTAATGGAAAGGAACTTGTGTTCAGGAAACCTGGAGAGGAGACTGACGAGGACGGTGATGAGGATGAGGATGGTCCTGAGCCTAGTGCTCGTGAGGAACCCACGCCTGCTGATATCGACGAGCCTGCCCCCCGGACGGCCGAGTCACCTCGCATAGCAACGGAACAGAAGATTACTATTCACGAGGACGACTGACCGCCTTGTCAATCGATTACCGGTTGCATTGCCCTTTGCTCTAGATCAGCTCGGCTCTCCTCTCGGTATAGGCCTTGATGGCCGCATTCTATCAAGGTGAAGGTCGTGTAATTACTCGCACCTGTATTCTGCATTCAACAAGTAGCGCAGCACTGTCTCCAGGCAATGCACCTAGGAACATGCCACGCACCCATCACTTGAGAGTTGACTGGCTCTAGTCAAGGGCTCCGCTTCCATATCTGCATTCCAGCTAGTCGGATTTCTTGCTCCCTTTCGGACTCTGGTTCGCTTGATTGTCACTTTTCCGTGTTGAGGGGCTCGCTTTGAGGATTGCGCCGTATCATTTCCGGTCCCAAAGCCTAGTGCTCGTACTGTCGCTTGTTCCCGGGATGCATAGAGACAGCATCATCAATGTGAACCGGGGACATTCCTTTGAGTTGTCCAGTGTCAACTTGCATGTCAATGACCACGGGATGTAGTTTGGGTGCGTTTGACCATGCCAGGCATCGACTATTATCACTTCCCAGTAACAGCTACTAGTCTCGTGCGGCCGCTATGCCGAGTACTAACTCCCGGATGAACGTACCTTCGAGGAATCCCACATGATCATCATGATGCTTCACCAGGATTCACCCAAGTTTCTCAGTGCCCCTACACCTGGGAGATTATGATCTGGGACCAACCGCATGTTATCCTGCTCGATGCTGAAGACGGACTCGAGGTTAAACTGCCTCGCGGGTCTCTGCGCACGGTGATATGCTCAGCTAAGGGTTGGTAACACTTGATACGATTGTCGGTCTAGATCGGCAAACCCGTCGCCAGGGCAGCCTCCAATTCTAATTTCCTTGCGCTTAGAAATTACTTTACCCGTCACGAGCTCTGTGTCATCCACACCACCGATTAACTCCCGACTGTGCTGATCGTCACTGATAGCGGCTCTGCTCAGACTTCCAGTTCGTCCCTCACTTGCTCTGCTCTGCTCGTCCAAGATTCGATTGATGGACCTCTTCCAGAAGCGTTGTCATGTACACTCGGGCGCAAGGAGCTACCAAATCACCCGGGAGTCCGCCGTTTGTTCTGGAAACCCGATGGCTTCAAGGCGGGGGATCAAGCTGCTCTGTTTCGTTTGGGAACGGATTTTTCTGCCTGTGTCTGTAGTAATACCCCGATGATGACGAATAAATTTGCATTGATTTGTGTTGCGATTTGTCGATGAGTCGGCGCCACTCAGTGACTCATATACCGAATATCAAGTAATACCGGGACAATTTACAATAGCTCCCCTTATACCAACAAGTCTGCGCTTTTCGACACTTGTATCATGGCGAAGCGTGGCAGCACCAAGACCACGAAATCTGCGAACACACGCTCCGAGTCGCTCGTCGAAGATGCGAGCGAGGAGGAGTATGTCTCTGGAAGCGACAGCGAAGACGCGAAATCCCTACATAGTGACGCGCTGGACGAACAGTCCGACGAGTCTGCAGGCAAGACTGAGATTCAGAAGAAACGCCGACGCGGCGCGCCGAGCTCAAAGCGCAAGCCGGCCAGCGCGCGCACGAAGCCCAAGTCCAATCAGGGCGTGTCAGAGAAGAATGCGCCTGCGAGGAAGAAGCGCAAGGTGGCCGAGGATGCCACCGAGGACGAACGCGACAGCAATGCCGTTGAACTCAAGGATGGACAGGAGGTGGTGGGTAAAGTCGTCGAGGCTCCAACGACGGGATGGGGTGCATACGGTTGTTCCATCGAGGACCCTGTCTGAGACTCACGAACCATTCAACAGCACCTGAAGGCCAGATATCTCAGCACGCGCTGGATTTTCTGATGCACATGCAGGATCCAACATGCAACGATCGTGTCTGGTGAGCGTATACGTTGCTCGTGAGCGCTCTGTCCCACCATGAATTGTATCCGCGCACCCTAGGTTCAAGCTTCATGGTATCGTCCCCCCCACTATTCACGGCTGGTATGACAGTCACTTATACTGCTTGCTTGCAACCCAGAGCCTATCTATCGACGATGCGAGAAGGAATTCAAGCACTTCATTGAAGCCTTCACCGCAACGCTTACTGAAGTAGACCCTCAGATCCCACCCTTACCTCCAAAGGACGTAATTCATCGTTTTTACCGCGATGTCCGTGTACCTGCATTTATACTCGTCGTCTCGTTGAGCGAGGTTTTAGATTCGTTTCAGCAATGATAAGACGCCCTACAAGACCGGATTCCCTGCAAGTTTTTCGAGAAGTGGCAAAAAGGGGCTATTTGCTTTCTGTGAGTTTCTGGGAGACATCTGTCTGGCAGTTTGTCTGACGCGTACCTCTGAGATCATGTGTAAGTGTCGTTTCTAATGTTCTGCCTTACCCCTGTCTGCACGAAACCAGGATGAGTAAGTTCATCCCCCTCCACTGATATCGGTCTTTGTGCTCATGTTTTATGTGCAGTCAAACCAGGAGGCGAGAGTACGCTTGCTGCTGGGGCATGGTGTCCAGCCAAGAATGAACTCAACATGATAAGGTAGGGTTCTCATCCTCGCCCGACGGATACTCCCTTTACCTTATAGAAGGAATCATATCAAGCGTTCCTCGGACCGTCTTCGTGAAACCATTTCGGAGCCAGCATTTGTGGCACATTTCGGCGACCCACACCCACACCCAAAGGGAGAACGCCAGAACGTGTTTGGCGCGGAAGATGAACTAAAGACGGCGCCAAAGGGAGTGGACAAGAATCACAAGTGTGCTTTACCGACTCATTTTGCCACTGATCACTTACCGGTATTTGGAACCCAGGGACATTGACCTTCTCCGATGTCGTTCTCTGGGGGTCTTACGAAGGTACGTTCTGAGGCGGTCTCTCGGATCAACTGGCCATGTTGATCACATTCCTGTCTTGCTTACGAACAGGTTCTCCGATGATCAGGTGCTAGATGGGACGTTCATCCAAGAACTCGAAAAAGTTGCACGGATTCTCAGGCCGTTTGTTCACTGGTGAGTGGGTACCCGCTGAGCGTGCTCTCTGAGATCTCAACGCGCTCTTTATATAAAAGTCTTAATGACATGATGACATTACCCGTGGAAAGTGATTCTAGCGATGATGACGTTGAGGAGTGAATTTGTAATGACTCGAGAATTGCGCGTGAATGATCTACAGAGTATCAGTATGTGTTCGTAAACCATCATATCGTAGTCGCTGGAAACCGAGTTTCTCGGGAATGTTGCTGACAAGTCTTCAAACACACGGCACGAACAAAATCAATGGAAATCGTAGTAATAATAATACAAACTCGTGGTTACCAGCCAGAGAGCGATCAACACATTGGCATGGATGTTGCCAGTACAACACATCAAGCATAGCGCCTTTTTCGGTCTGCAGATCGGACTCTGTCCGACTCTCTGTCGTCCATCTCTGTCCCAGACTTAAACTACGGTCGAGTTGTCACCGTTGTAGATCGGGAGTTCACCGTATTTGATCCCGCCTCGAGGATCTTTCGACCAGTTGACCGTATTCGAATGTCGGTAAGGAGGTAATGCATCATCACCGACGGCAATGTACTAATGTATCATGGTCGTCAGCTCGCGTGCAAAAACAAGAGTGAAATCATCCATACAGGGGGCAAATAACTGTCTGGATCGAAGTGGCTTTTATTGATCACAGGAACGGTTACCATCAGCACCTGTCAGAGAGGAAGGAAAAAGACGGTCAGACATGGACGGTATCGTGGCACACTACAAGCACGCACAATGGCATCCCTAAACAACCCAGGTGTGCTCGCCTTCCAAACCGGAGCAGCTCCGTAGGAAGGGGCAGCGAGCGCATCCATTTTGGTCCATTGTTCCGCCAACCTCGTCACGCGGACTCCCCCCTGGACATTGCGTAACAGTGAGACAACATGACAGCACGAAAACGGGAAAGGTACGCACCAGGTGCTTCCAAACGACGATGGGCACGGAAAAGACGATCCACATGGCGCCCGTGACGGCGAAACAAGTGAATCGCGCAAGCCACACTTGTTTGTCCGGATCGTTGGCCTGAGTGTCCTCCGGCGTCTGGAGGGTGACGTAGTAGGTCACGATGGGAACCAAAAAGGTCAGCCTCCACGAGCGGCGGATGTCAGACATATTGTTGGGACGGAGAGGAATGAGACTTACACCAGGAGAACGACCAGAAAGGCCCTTTCAAAGGTAGGTCGATAGTACCGTGAAGCTAGCCGGATGAGCGCCGACGCGCGGATTGCCCATGTGTTGGGTGAGACCTACGCAAGAAGATGATGACTTCACCGCTATGAAAGAGACTGGGCATTCGCGACGAACGTGGTCCTTCAATTCGAATGGCAACGTAGGCGGGACATGCGAGTGAGATAACTCCTGATCGTGGCTCAGTTCTCTAGTGCAAAGGTAACAGGAGATAAGTAAATCGGCTCACTACGACGACATCGGTAGTGGCTCCTTTCGAGCCAGAGTTGTTGGCTGAGAAAGGAAGGCTCATGGTGGGAGGTGTGATTTGTGAGTAGGGACGCCGTTAGATGCGGGGAGGACCAGCTCCAAGGACTATCTGTTGCGTCTTGCAGGAGACAAAGGAGAGTAACGCACCAGGCGGGGTGAAGTTATAAGTCAGATACATGCTTATCTCTGTGTGGGTCGCCCGGGAAACAAGTGCGGCGACATGACAACAGGCCGAGCCTTTTCGTTGGCAACAAAACTGGCCAGTGTCACTGCATTGTGTTATCTCGAGATCAGTAAAATCTTTACAAAATATTTGGCACTCCAAACCTGACAAACACTGAGCGTTTCAGACTGTAAAACAGATCGAGACCCTTATGTCGGAGTTTGAGCAATTCACTGTTCTCCCATGTCGTGATTCATCTGTATTACAACAATGGATCGTACATATTTTGCTCTTCCATATCGACAACGGCCGCACGATGAAATTCGGGTCACGGAGCTCGTTACTCTTCCTTGAGCTGGGCGATCGGCAGGCGGTATATGGGCAGAGTGAAGTATTTTCGTGTTCCGCCCCATCGTCCATCGTCTTCTGGGTCATCCAGCCCAACCTCGACATCATGCCAGTGGACATCGACTCCAATTCCAGACAAGTGACAATCGGACACGTGAGTATAGACATCGTAAAAAAGCGCATCTAGGTGTGTCTGGTGAGTATCCATATGCAACCTCGAAAAGAAAAACTGGGACGTACTCGTCGCGGCCAACCCGTTGAAAAAGCTAAAGCGAGCGCGGGGTCCGTCTAGAAGAGCTGGTAGACGCTTGAAGAACCCGTGAAGCTCTGCAAGTATGTTGAGAGTCACACTGTGTCTAATGACGCCGAGCCCACCGTCATAGTGTTCCGCAAATGTGTCGGTGTAGACGACATCAAACTTGCCCAGCCCGAGGAACTCATCACTGGAGAGTACGTCCTGCCACTTGCCTTTGAGAATCTTCACGTTCGCCTTTTCGTGCCATCCCTTTTCTTCCATATGAGTGAGCACATCGGGGTGTGCCTCAACGATCGCATGGAGAGAGGGGGGTTTAGAGAGAGATTGAAACATGGTGTCGATCTTGACAAATGTCAGACACGGTCGCGGAAAGCGGAAGCGGGATTCACGAACAATACCCAGACCAAATCCGACATTGAGGACCTTGAGTCCAGTTTCCAGCTTTGGATGACTCGAGCAAAGCTCGTCGACTGTTTTTCGCACTGGGTACGGTCGTATGCAACGCGCACGCCGTCGGGCGAACAGTTGAACTGCTTACTGATGTCACGTTCCCACCCCATCATGACGGCGACTTGCTCGCCATCGTCGAGATTCAGAAGACACATCTCCTGACCCTTGGCATCGACGGTGTATTGTAAGCGAGAGGACAGGAAAGCATCGGTGGAGCCGGCCGCAGAGGCGTCGTCTTTACGGATGATAAACGAAGAGGGAGCTTCGATCAGAGACGACTTTGAAGACACGAGTGCAAGAAGTAATTCTGTGAGAGCTTCAACGAGGGGGAACGAGCTGCAGTTGTGCATGAAGCACCTGCGCGAATGCCAGCGTCACGGATTTGGGTATAACACGCGTTGTTGTTGATGGACAGTGCGATGTCACCGGCTGTATTTCCAAGATTGTCCACTAATGTACGCGGGATAAGAGGGATGGACAGAAGAGGACGAAAATAGCTCGCCCGCATTCCACAGAGCGCCCTCCTCGAGAAGGAGTTTTACGAGCTGGTCGTCGCCGACGTAGGCGGCGGCGTGCAAGGGGGAGGTTCCTTGGTTGTCCTGGAACCAGAGTGGAGCGCCGGCGTCGATGAGGTCACGGATGTTATCTACGGGCTCCTTTTCGAGGATCGCCTGGACGAGGGTTGTTCCAAGCTCTGTGATGGCGTTTATCTCTTCCATGTCCTCGACATCATGGAACAGCCGGACGTCGTCTGGGATATGGTCGGACATTGCAGAGACTTGGGAGATCTGTGTACAGCGGATATGGGCAGGGGTCGCATGTTCATTACATAATCTCTTGACTAGCTACCGCCATGTCGGAGTACTGGGTGTCGCACAAACGGTACCACTGCAAGTACTGCAACATCTACATCGCGGACGACAAGCCATCGCGGCAACAGCACGAGAATGGATTGCGTCACAAGGGGAACGTGGAACGGTTCGTGAGGGGGCTGTACAAGGAAGGAGAAAAGCGGGTGAGAGAGAGGGAGGAGGAGAAGGGGATCATGGCGAGCGTTGGGAGGGTGCGTCTGCTAGATTGATGTGGATGCGTGACTGACATTTGGTGACAGGCTGCGGAGGCTGCGTATGCGTTGGATGTTGCGTCTGGGCGTGCGGGGACGAGTTCGTCTGGAGGTCAGCGGAGGGATATTGCGCCAAAGCCCAAGCCGAAGATGGGGAAGTCATCTGATCCGTATGCAAACTACAGCACCGCGGCGTCGCTTGGGTACAAGGATCCTGATACGGAAGAGGCCAAGCAAAGGATGCACGCGGGCACGCCGGGAGCATGGACGGTCGTGAGCGGGACGGCAGACGAGGCGCAAGGGGGCGAGGGAGAGGAAAGGCGCGGAGAGAAGCGCGGTGCGGGGGGCGAGGAGGAGGATGTGCGCGCGTTCAAGCTGCAGCGAAAGACCGCGAGCGTGGGGCTGGACGCGATTTACGAACCGGGCCGCGCGGATGAACCGGACCGGACCGAGCCAGGTTTGTTCCGAAAACGCAAAGGCAGACGCACACCGCAAAACGACGCTCGTGACGGGGAAGACAGGGCGGCACTTCATTCTGGTTCTCGAGTTCCGTGATGGGCACCTGGGCTGGTTGCCCACCGCACGCCAGGGGTACATGGGCCATCACTGGCTGATCTCTGCTCGTGCAAGGAACTACGGAACATAGATCTGTAGCCTAGAATGTATCATCAATTTTGTTTATGTTTCCTGCCAGGCGACGCGAAAGGACCTGCTACAAGCGGATGTGTCGGGAGGACCGTAAGTGAAGGCGACGTTGACGTGTGACACCGTATCCAGCTGCCAGCATCCGCGATGGCAGAAACCGGGGCGACCATCCCCCTCGAGCCTCCTCCCCATGCCCAATACAGGCTCTACAAGCGGAGGTTCTCTGGCCTCCTCGGCTTCGTACGTCCTGCTTGCTCTTTTCTTCCATCCTTCCGACTGCAGCCCAGGTTCTCCTCGGTTTCGTCACTGGCATGCCGTGGGCCTGGTTTGGTCCAATTTCTACCAAAGGTATCGCTCTGCCATCCTCTCCCGTGTCTCCGCCCACGTCCTTTGTCAAGCTGCCACCGAGTTTGGTATATCCGTGAACCAGGTCAACTGGCTCTGTAACATTGTCTGTTGCATATTCATCCCCGTCTCCCTCCTTGTCCCCGTCTTCTGCTCTCGCTTCGGCATCACTCGCTGTGTATGTCCCTCGTCCCTTCTTCTCTCTCTTCCTCATTCCCTCCCGATAGGCTCAAATCGCCACCCTCATAACCCTCATCTCCGCATGGGTTCGTTATGCAGGCACGCCCACCTCTCTTTCATCTCAGTCCGCGTATACTCTTCTCATCCTTGGCCAGGTGATACCACTTTCCCCTCTCTTCCCCCACTTTCCCTCATTCTCTCATCCAAAAGGTGTTCAGCGCGATCGCACAACCTGTCTTCCAGGTCCTCGGTCCCATGTACTCCGAAAAATGGTTCGATCTCAAGGGTCGCACTACCGCAACCATGATCATCGCAATCGGTCCGTTGGGGGGGGGGGGGGGGGGGGGGGGCGCGGCGCGCGCGGACCCCGGGGCCGGGGCCACGC
>JBBPNQ010000121.1:0-33383 GCA_038090975.1 Boletellus pseudochrysenteroides
GAGGGGGTGTCGCGATCGGAGTCCGAGTTGTTTTCGATGGACGAGGTGGAGTCGTCGGGGGGGCGTGAGGCCGCGAGGAAGAATGGCCGGGGGGGTGAAAGCGCGTGGCCGGTGAGCGAGTCCTCTTCGCTGGATGCATTGTTGCTGGGGGACATGGGGGCCAGTCGGGCTGGGGCTCGGACGGGGACCGCACGGACTCACGACCGCTTTATAGGGCATACGCATCACTCGCGGTGTTCATACACCCCCCCTTCCATATATGGGCCGATCTCAGATTTGCACCTCCTCGTTATATAAAGTACACGGTGCGTATCGCTCGCTCTGCCGCCATGGACTACGACAGATACGACGCCACCCTCCACTGGATCTTCAAGCAGACCCAGGGCGACGCCTGGTTCCGTCCAAACGAGGACGCCGTCCCCCCAGGCGTGTGTCTCCGCACCCACGACGGCGCATTTCGTGTCTTTCCCTATGAGGTCGCCGCTCTCGAGCCGTTCGAGGCTGCCGTCGCTGCCTTGAACCCCCTCGTGGCCGTCAAGGTCAGAAGCGCCGCTGTGCACGCCGCTCTCGCAGAGTGTGTCGGCGACGACAAGGCAGACTGTATCTATGTCGACGCAAACACGCGCATTCAGATCATGGACACCATGGTCCTCCTTCCGCAGGCCGACAAGGAGCAAAACGCCGCATTCATCGTACGTGCCGCCTCCTCTCCCTCTCCCTCCCCGCCTTAGCCTCTCTGCAGCGTGATGAACGTGTCCTCGTCGTCTGGTCCGACTCCCTGGATACCATCATACCCATTGCCCGCGACTTCGAGGACCGTCTCATACGCCTCTTGTGGAGAAATCGCCCCCTTCTCACTTCCTCCGTCATCTCGTCCCCTTCCGCCCCCCCCTCGGTCTCCGGTCACTCCAACTTGGCCACCCCCCGAGCCGAAGAGAAGCTGGTCGAATCAGAAAGTCCGATTCCCACTCCACAGCGATTCCGCCGCACGTGGTATGGCCGTAAGGTTCCCATGTCCCCGTCGGAATGCGAAAAGGCCGAACTAGAACCGCTCCGGCGTGCTACCGCACTTTATGCCCCGGTTTACAATGGCCTGGCTGCAGGGCTTGCCGCAGGTACGACACCTACGGTAATCATGCTACTGATCTGTCAATCTACTTCCTACTTCCAGTGTTCATTGGGAATGGCATCAAGATTCTCGTCCAAGAGTATATGCTCGATCAGGACTACAAACACCTCATACTCCTTGTCCTTGTTCCAGCGCTATTCTCCGTTTCATTGGTCAATCCTCTCCGTCTTATCTTATCACCTTTCACCAACTTCTTTCTTCTTGCAGTTCTTCACTCTTCAACTCATCCAGAACCTCGCAATGATAATCGGTCCTATCGCACACTACCATGAGAACTCGCGATATTACTCCGCAATACCACCGAAACCAAACAAGGAGCTGGATGCCTCACTACCCCACATCACGATCCAAATGCCAGTATACAAAGAAGGGTTGGACGCAGTATTGTGTGTCTCGCCTCGTTCGTCCGATCGCCAATCGACTAACGACCAAAATCAGGGCTCCATCGATAGAATCACTCAAGCGTGCAATGCAGACCTACGCCCGACAAGGCGGAACGTCTTCCATATTCATAAATGACGACGGGTTGCGCTTGCTTCCTCCTGACGAGGCCGCTGCTCGCTTATCATTCTATGCCACCCATAACATCGGTTGGGTCGCTCGTCCAGCGCATACATACAATGCCAAGACCAACCCACAAGGTATGTACTTGTATTGCGGGGTGGTCGATTTTTGCAGAGTAATTTGCAGGGTTCAAACGTGCGGGTCGTTTTAAGAAGGCGTCGAACATGAATTATGCCCTTGACCTTAGTTTACGCTTGGAGCAGATCCTCGAGCGCCTTCAATCGGAAACCTCATCGTCAAACCTCCGAGGTTCCGTTTCTACGTCTGGTTTGGATGGTTACGTAACCGGACTGACTTCCGGTACATTCGGGTTGCAGTACGAAGGACGCGCAGGAAACGACCAAAGTGTAATCCCGCCATACGTAGCCCAAGCATCAAGTGGCACTGGCACTCCCAATAGACCTGGAACCCCGAGTGCTTCCACCCCTGTCTTTACCGGTGGTTCTGGAGGACCGAATACTCCTAGCCCTCCTATTACCGTAATGGACGACCTGGAGGAACGTGCATTACAGATGGCAATGGAGGAAGGTAGCTTCAGTTCTCGGCTTCCAGATATTGTGCGTGGGTACTAAAGGGATTCGCACGACCAGTGTTCCAGGAATCTGGTGGCCTCTACCGTCCATGGGCAGCGAATTCCCGTTCGATCCGCATTGGTCCCATAATTTTACTTGTCGACGCCGACACAATTGTACCCGAGGACTGCTTCCGTGATGCCGCACGCGAATTCGCGGAGCCCGCGAGCCAAGAACTTGCAGTACTGCAGCACGAGAGCGGTTCGTGGCTTCTATACTCCCTATTGCTTCCGCTTGGTGTGCTCACAGACGCTCCAGACGTCATGCAGGTCGCGCATCACTACTTTGAAAATGGGATTGCATTCTTCACGCGTCGAATCAACAAATGTATCACCATGGCTTGCGCCAATGGTGAAGTTGCCCCTTTCGTCGGCCATAATGCCTTCCTCCGTTGGCACGCACTCCAAGATGCTGCTTTCATAGATTCTGCGGACGGTACACAAAAGATATGGTCGGAATCCAATGTAAGTGAGGACTTTGATATGGCTCTCAGATTACAATTACGTGGATACATTATCCGGTACGTTGTTTCCATCCTTGCCATCCGGAAATTGCACTAGCATCGACGCTTGCTTCTCATCCAGATGGGTGTCGTACTCTAAATGTGGCTTTAAGGAGGGCGTGTCACTTACGGTAGACGATGAACTCAATCGCTGGCAAAAGTATGCCTATGGATGTAGCGAGTAAGTATCTTGCCCATTCCGAACCCCGTGGGTAAATACTAATACCCCAACAGGTTGTTGTTCAACCCGTTCGTGCAATGGTTGCGTAAAGGACCCATCAATCACCAAATTCACAAATTTATGTGGTCAAGTGCTCCGACACATTACAAGATCTCCATGTTGGCTTGTACGTTCTCCAGTTTCCAACGCAAGAGTCTAGTTTAATTTTTTTTCTTCTCTCAAGACATGTTCTCGTACTGTCCGTCATATTTCATTCAAACCTTTTTGTGTAGCTCACTGGCGATCACCGACCATCTACAGACGGAATTGCCGTCTCTGTCACGCTCTCATTCTTGAACTACTTTCTACTTGGATTTCAGTTTCCTGTCGACGGTTATTATATGCACAGCTTCGAGATCTGGCTGTCCACAACCGTCGTATTTTTTGGTCTCGGAAATCTCGGCTACGCGTTACTGCAATACCGACTAGGGGAGAAGAACGTAGTATGGGCCTTCTTGGAAACTTTGATGTGGGTGCCGTTCTTGTGAGTAGTGAGCTCTGGTTCTGGCCGCCTTCGCAGCAGGAATTCATCCATGTCAGTTTCTTCTTCTTTGGCGGTCTTGGTATCCCGCTTTCAGTGGCCATATTGGCACATTTATTCTCATACAATATCACCTGGACCGCCACGAAGAAGGAAGTGGAACGATCCAATTTCTTCAAGGAAGTGCCGAGAATACTGAAGAGGTAAGCTCTGATCGTCTGGCTCCGCATGGAATGCGTCGTGGTTATGGCATACCCCTTCTGGAACCTCCTGGCCCCAACCTTCCTATATTCACACTCTATGATGCTTTTGCATTATTCACGGCTCCATTACTTGACGAGGCGATTCGATCTGTGCTGATACCCGACCACATCCTGCAGGAACTGGTTTTCTTTCCTCGTGTGTATCGTGCTCATAGCGGGCATGATTATCGTCAGCACGCCGCTTGTTCCATATCAGTGGCAGCTCACCGGAAATGGATGGGCTGTCATTCTTCCACTTGCGTTGGTTTTTCATTTGCTGTGTGCTGCGTTATCTTATACTAACGTTCGTACTAATAGGATCGTTTGTTCTTGTCATATATTGTTCCCGGTGAGCTTTCCCCCGTTCTTTCCATTCCTATTCTGTGTTCTATCACGCAACCACCGCCTTCATTACGTGCGCTGACCAGCCGCGGCGTTTCCCTTTACTAGATTGTCCTCAACCCATGGCTGATGATATTCTCATACTAATCGCCATGATGCCGACCACCTCACTTTCTCCTCGTGTGCCGCATTGCACCCTCCAGCAAGCATACGTCGAGCCATCATGTCTTGGTTCCGTGCATACGCATGCACTCACTTGCGGCTTCAAGTATGACTCCTTGGATGGACATATCCTCAGTTTGACGACATTCTTTCCCACGCCCTTGTTTTGACCCAATTGTTCATCATGTTTTCATGGGGACCCTACCTAATTATCTCATTATTCAGGGCCAAAAGTTGTTATCGCTCACACTACATGTCAAATTACTTATACCCTCTTGGACTGCCGTTGGTGCCAGGTTTCATTCCCGCCTTGCTTGTTGCCTTTTCATTCATGTACGCAGGGTAACCGGTGACAACCGTGGGCGCATTCACATCATATAAATAGAAGACGATAGACGACGGAAGCCATGGCATCCCGGGTATGGAGGTGCTTGAGCGGCACACGTGGCAGCCTGGCAGCCTACTGCGTGATACATGTTTTTACCCAGCGGGTATGATCGACGCGTAACTTCAAGGTCTCAGGTGGGTACGTTCCCGAGCGACTGAAACGAGGCAAATCCCACGGCGAATGATCCTTATGACGAGGCTGCGGCGGCGGCGATCCACAACTTGAAATAGCGCAGGAGCTGCGGTGATACGGCACTACCTTTGACGGGAGGCATGGGTTATTTGTACCCTGATGTCACGAGTGATCAGGAAGCCCGATGGCGAGCACTTGGGCAGGGAAGATCCGAGTCCTACTTTTTCCTGGGCTGGGCTGGTGGGGGCCCATCGCAGGAACAGGAGAAGCGTGATAATGAAATATAATCCATTTTACCACATTTTTTCATACTCGAAAATCGCTCTCCGATTCGGAGGTGAAATGGATTATATTCCATTATTGCGCTTCTCCTGTTCCCATGATGGGCCAGAGGTAAGTGACGATAAAGTGGCACCGCTCGAGGCCAACCCCCCTGCACGAGAGAAACAACGAGAAACACTGCAGGCCCCGAAAGCTGAGAGATAAATTCCAAGCCATATTTGCAGTAAACACAGTGAGGCTCTCGAATGCGCATCGAGAACGGACTTTTTTTTGTAGCGCCGGTGTCCTCGGGCTGAATCGTGGCAAAACCCTTATAAACGCTCGAGCGCTCAACATTTGTACGGCATTAATGGGGTAGTGGTAACCTGGGTCGTTGCCATCGACCCGCCGGGGGTTCGATTCCCTCTTAATGCATTGTTTTGGATTTTTTCACCCTTTAAGTTCTCGAGAACGTACCTCGCGTGACGGAAAGACCTAGTCAAGGAGAGAATCCGACCGGTCGCTGCAGGTCGTGCCACGAGACAAGCCTTGAATTGCACTCGACGACAGGAGTAACATGATATACAATGGGCGTGGGCCAGTAGGGCAAGATTTACGCGAAATATCAAAGGTCGCACTGCGTGATTGGCCAGCTGCTGGAACCTAAAGGGTAACGGATTTCAAGGATCTACATAAGGTTATGAATAGAACTTTCTGTTCTCGTTGGGACCGAACAGATCTTTCCGGATCTCTGGCAACATCTATCCAAGTATTAGCGATCGAGAATACCGCTATACGAAGCTGCTTACTCTGTCTTCCAGCAATCTCAGACGTTCATCCAAGGTATTGTCAATTGTTATTCGTTTGCTGCCGTTCACGAGTTTGATACCTCCAGAACTAGTTGTTGGTGATCATCAATTTCGAGTCACGGTACTAGAATGAGACGGAAACATACCTCTCGTTGCTCAGCGTTCCCTGGATATCAAAGGCTACCTCACGACCGCTGAGCTGGTTGTAGGTCTCAGCAGCAGCTTCTCCGGCTTTTTGCACCTGATCAACGTCTTTTTCGCGCACAACCAACGTCACGTTTGGCTCCATGAGTTGAAGGAATCCCTGGATGATGGCCCCTTCAAGAAATTGCGCGTACCGACCCTCATCCTCGGCGAACGACACGATCTGCAAACGTGCCGACTCAAACAACTCCTGAACCTGCTCTTCCCTACGATGCAACAATTTCAAGCGGGACTTGTTCGCCAGATTCGACCGCGCGCTAGGCGTTCGTTTGGTTGAGTACGGATTTGCGACAGGAGACGAATGTGGACAGGTGATGCGTACATCTTTTGTGCAACCTCGACGCCCTTGCGTTTCTTTTCGTATTGGGCATCGATGGCTTGCTGTTCTTGCTTGACGAGTTTGGCCTACGGAGAGCGATGTGAGCAGGCGTCGGATCGCGCAGGCTATCACGCCGTGATTTGAGAGACATGCACCTTCTCGATGGCAAACTCTTCGTCCGCCTTGACCTTGATCTCGCGGGCCTTTTCCAAGGCCTCTTGCTTGATGAACGCCACCTAGATACCGTCCGTGGTGAGTAGCGTGTCGCTGACGTATCGACGGACGAACCATCTTGTTCATCTCGCTCAACACTTCGTCATCGTTGAGAGGTCTTGCAGCCATGGTGCTGTGTGTGTGATAGTAAGAGGCCAACCTATGTGACCAAAGCAAGCAGCGTTGGCGGAGCTGCCGTTCGCGGACAAATCAAGCGCCCAATTTGGTCATGTGACTAAACCCCTGTTGGCAGTAAGGTGTACGAACTGGTTGCATATCGGACAGTGACTATGAGACGTGTAATGTGTAGAAAAGATTGTGCAAGTAGTACTACTCCCGTGATTTCTTGGTCGAAACCAACATGAAAGATGAATCTATGTGTGTTTTAACACTGAATTGAATTCCTTCGTGCGGAATTGATATTCGTATGCCAGATGAATGGAAGCCACTCCACGCACGGCACGTCGCTGCCTTCAGGACGTCTGACAGCGTTGTACAGCCTCACAATAATGTGGCGTTTCGCCGTTTCGAAAGTCTTGCTGAGTAGTATGCGTCCTCGGCCGGAACGCGAAAACGCAATAATGGCAGATAAATATAGGGGGCGTCCATTGGGGATACAAAGCCCACTCCTGGAGGAGTTTCCGGCATCTTGGATTCCGTTGCACGTAAACGAAGCCTAGTCTGTATCATCCATTAGGCCAAGTACTTTCTCATTCGTTCCGATAGAAGACTCGAAGTGTGAAAGGAAATTTCGTGATTGCTGCCTTGACGTGTTCCGGCTCAGCGTCCACATTTGGAAATCGGAATAGGTCGTCTGAGAGTGACTGACGGACACTGGGAAGAAGGCGGAGACTAACTCGAAATGTGACGTTGAGTGAGGGTGAGAACGCAAGAACGCGGAAAGTGGGGGCGTAATTTAATACGACCGGACAATGAAATAATATACTTTATGTCCAGGTTGCGAGTGCTCTGCGTCACGCAAACCAGCTGCATGGATGGGAAGAAATCCGTTTGGACCCCCAAAAGCATGTGCCAGGTCCGGGTCTGTTCGGGGTCGAAGATGAACGAGTCAGCTATACCAACCTGTCCAAGCAACCCCACATCCCTCAGGGATTTCCTCCATCAAAGATCAGCAGTATCACCTTGTCTTGAGACTGCTTGCTGGAGGTCACTCAACTCGCCAAAATGTTCGGAAAGAGTGAGGAATATATGAATTTGTGATGTTGTTCAAAGAGGTGGGTTTGTGGGGTGACTCGGACGACCAAGGGTGGGGTCAACAGCATCCATGTGTATTGAAATTGCTTGTTCGAGGTCATTCGGCTTGCTGAGGTACTTATAACGAGCCATAAAGGAGTTGGTGCAATCTTTGATGCGTGATCCTAGAGGAAAGGAATGTTCATCGAGTTTTTCCTCCGGAGACTATAAAGTCTTGCCATTACAAAACAAGGGTCCAACAATCCTCTGGTGGCATATAGGCCACCAGTTCCATCACTGACTCGGGTCAGGAGAGAACGATTGATTACACCCAGCTCGCCCTTTTGGGGGGGCATGCTTGCGCCTCCGCATATGGCCCCCACGCAACATTCCAAACTTGATGATCTTCCTCTGCCGCGTATCTAACTGTTTCCGTCTGTTCTCCCATCTCGAACCTTTGGCGAGGTTAGCTGGACTCGAAGCACTGGGGTAATCGAAATGACTGTACTATGGTTCGACTGCTCGGGACATGCTTTGGCGAGGGTGGATCTAGAGAAACAATACAAGCATCATGTCTCTGCTGCTGAGGTTCTCTTAAGTTCATGGATTTGTGGCGAGTTGGTCGCGGTGCTTGGCGGCTCTGAGGCTGGCTCTATGTCTAATCCAGGTTTGTCGGGCCCGCAGAGCTTCAGGTGGTCAGCAACGCTCGAGTATCAAATTTTGCAGAAGACGCGACTGCCCCCACTGAAGCGGAGCACTGGCGAAAATCTGAATGGTATTGCTATAACGGTGCAAGTCTGTCCTATTACCTTGTCACGTGATAGTATACTACGGATCATCAAACACCGGCAGAAACCATGTAGCTACGGTGACTCTATTTGGCTCGCTGGTTTGTTTCTGTTACTGATCATTCTCAGACACATCCACTCTGAACTGAAGCGCCGGCCCTCTCATCGGAACCACCACCACCTGCTCTTCCTCCTGTCGCGCATCCCTAGAGCATGTCAAGAGATTCCTAGCGCATAACGGACACATCATATCTTCTTTGGACACACTTATAAAGTCATGGGTTCACCGTCCGGGCTTGTCGGTGGTTGCCTTTGGGCTTCCTTTTTCTCTATTGTCCATTTCGTTTCAGATTTTCTACCTTACCCCCTTCAGATGCTGTTCAGACGGTTCTACTGTCTTGTATCCTTTACCACATGTGCACCCCTCTTTCTTTCTACCCCTCCTGGTTTCCCGTCTTCTGGAAATGGCCTATGGTACGCGACCCCGGGAAAAATATGGGAGCAAGAGTTGCTCCCGGTCGGAAACGGCTACTTGGCTGGTATGTACTAGTCATGTCAGTCAGCGCTGTCTGTGAGGAATGTATGGCACACAGCGATGCTCCCCGGTGGCACTTCATACGAGTCAACTCAGCTCAACATTGAGTCTCTTTGGTCCGGGGGACCCTTTCAAGATCCTGTGCGTGCTCCTGCCTTGCGTTCACAAGTAACAGACTCACGCTCGTGGCGGCTTGCGCATCGCAGTCGTACAACGGTGGTAACAGTCTGCCCTCGCAGCATACACAACTTGCCCGGGATATGCAGAGCATTCGCCAAACTATCTTTTCTAGCACATCTGGCACGATTGATAGTAAGATGAATTTGTCTACACATGGCACAATAAAGACTAATAGTATCGCGAAGGCATTGAGGAGATTATGACTCCTGCTGGCGTATATGGTACGTGGGGATGTTTATCTTCACAACTTTTACCTATTCACACATTATGCTATTTTTGGTTGTCGCCTCCCCGGCTGCTATGGCCGTGTACAGGTTCATACGCTGGAGCAGGGTATTTACTGGCGACATTGGATACCTCCGGCACGGTGACCAATTATGCAAGGTGGTTGGATCTTGACGAAGCGATTACACGAACCACATGGTCACAGGGTGGTGCGACCTTTAACCGGTATGGAGACTACATTCTGGAGAGCGAACGGGACTGATTCAGGTGACAGAGAGACGTTCTGCTCACATCCTATTCGGGCTTGCGTACAATACGTGAACTCTACCAACCCGCTACCACAGCTCACCTACGCGTTCTCTGTCGGTGCCGAGACCGGACTTCCAACTCCCAATGTTACTTGTCTCGATGACTCGACTCTCAGTGTCCGAGGCTATGTGGACAACCCTGGGATGCTCTACGAGATACTCGCTCAAGTGGTGGCTCCTGGCAGCGGCACGGCCTGTTCTGCAGTTCCTGGCTCAAGTCCTCCTAATGCCACACTCAGCGTATACGGTGCCTCCGAAGCCTGGATTGCTTGGGTCGGTGATACCAATTATGATATAGCAACTGGAAATACTGCTTTCAATTACTCTTTTCAAGGCCCGGACCCCCACAACAACCTTGTTAGCCTTTTGACTTCAGTAAATCTTCAATCTACCAGTTACGATTCTATTCTCGCAGAACATGTTGCGGACTACCAATCGATTATGGGGCTATTTTCGCTCTCGCTTGGCCAGGTACCAGACTTCAGCACACCTACGGACCAGATCGTTGCGTCATACCAAACGAACGTTGGAAACACATACCTGGAGTGGTTAACATTCAACTTTGGCAGGTATCTATTGACTAGTAGCGCTAGAGGAACTCTACCGGCAAACTTGCAGGGCAAGTGGGCTGATGGGTGGACGAACGCTTGGTCTGCGGGTGAGTGGTCGCTACTTACCCCCAAATTAGACAACGTTTGCAACTATCGATGTGTGAAACAGACTACCGTAAGTACATTCATGAATTTCCAACTAGCCGGCATGCTGAACCTCACTCTCAGACTCCAATATTAATATCCAGATGAATTATTGGTTCGCTGAGATGACTAACATGGATGTAGTTGTTCCTTTATTTGATTACTTCGAGGTATGCTGCCAGATGCGAGAAAAGGAACATTGTGATATAATAGATCCAGAATACCTGGGTTCCACGTGGGACCTACACTGCTTGGGTTCTGTATAACATCAGCTCTGGTTGGGTAACTCATAGCGAGGTCGGTTTTCATCCCAGTATCTTATCGGTATACGTTGACACTGGTGTAGATGAATGTACGCCAGCGTGATTTGTTTAGCATTTTGATATCCTCAGGCTTCCTAGATTTTTGGTCACACTGGAATGAAGCTCAGCGGCAATTCAGCATTATGGGCTAATTATCCTGGTATGTCGTTTGTTTGAGTCATGTAAGTTGACACGTCCAACTTATAAACTCGCCGTAGAATCGAATGCTTGGATGGTACGTTGTCGGGCACTGATATTTGTGGTGATGTACCCATGCATGTCAGATGATCCATGCTTGGGATCACTTTGACTATACTAACGACGTCCAATGGTGGAAGTCTCATGGATACCCGCTTGTGAAGGTATTTTTTGTCGCCTTTGAGATGAAATTTCATGTTGAGCCACCTGCAGGCTGTTGCCCGTTTCCATCTTGAAAAGCTCGTCGAAGATCTATACTTCAACGACTCCACGCTAGTCACGGCACCCTGCAACTCACCTGAGCAACCTCCAATCACATTCGGTACATTTAAATGTAAATGAATACCGCACAATGTATTGAATGACGAGGATCCAGGATGCGCTCACGCTCAACAGTTGATTTGGCAACTTTTCAATGCTATTGAGAAGGGATATGCGGCTGCTGGTGATACAGACACTGAATTCTTGAACTGTATGTTTTTTTAACTGCTAGATAGTTCCTTCTAACCCAAGCCTCCAGCTGTGCTATCTAAGCGTGCTCAAATGGACAAGGGTCTCCGCATCGGACAGTGGGGTCAATTACAAGGTCAATTGCTTCAACTATCTCTCGCTGTGGATGGCTTACCGCTGGACTGTTCTCAGAATGGAAGGTCGATATGGATTCCCCCACGGATATCCACCGCCACCTGAGTCATCTGATAGGTGTGAGTATGCTAGGCTCGTCCTGTCTGACCCAACTCAGAAAAACTTTAGTTATACCCAGGTTATGCTATCGCATCATATGATCCGGCTTTACAAGGCGGTTTGTATCCCAACGGAACGTTCCTGAATTATACCCAAGAGCAAGTTCTGTCGGCTGCGGAAACAAGCTTACTTCACAGAGGCAACGGTACTGGCCCAGATGGTGACGCAGGTTGGGAGAAGGTATGGAGAGCTGCGGGTTGGGCTCAACTCGGAAACGAAAGCGAGTACTACAAGGAGCTTACCGTATGTGTTCTATTTATTTTCATTTCAGTTCCCTGACGATCTCACAGTATATTATTGAGAGAAATTTTGCCGCGAACCTGTTTGATCTCTATAACTCCGGATATACCGTGTTCCAAATTGATGCCAACTTTGGATACCCCGCTGCAGTTTTGGTTAGTCGTTAGATGCACACAGAGGAAATGCTGTAACCTGGTACATCCCATTTCCAGAACGGTCTGTTGCAAGCTCCCGACGTGGCCAGCATCGACATACCACTTCAGGTGACACTCCTGCCGGCACTGCCTGCCAACTGGAACACTGGCTCGATCCAAGGCGCGCGCATCCGTGGCGGAATTACCCTTAACTTTGCTTGGCATGGTGGAAAGCTCACCTCCGCAACTTTTGTAGTCGATGATGATGTTGCTGGGCGGGAGAGAGATGTAGTTGTGAACTATGCCGGCCGGGTCATAGGGCAGTTCAGGACCAACGGGGGGACAGTATTGAATCTGTCGTGAATCTGACAAAAGATGTACTGATATGTGAGCTTTTTTTCGCATCAAATTGCGTTGTAGTATACCATGTACTTAAGTCGAAGTGTACTTGAACGGGAAACTTAACTTATGCACAATGTGATCTTTCAAGCAGTTAATATATTTCACCGCATTAATGGGGTAGTGGTAACCTGGGTCGTTGCCATCGACCCGCCGGGGGTTCGATTCCCCCTTAATGCATTTTGTCCACTCGTTTTTTCCCTTTTCCTACTAGACTGTCCTCATCTAGCATCCCGCATCTCGAATACCGCTGAAATGAGTACCCCTATACCATCTAGGATTCCTGAGGCACTACAGATCGCCCCAGGTGCATCTGCGGATGGCCGACCATTCCAAGAAATGTTGCTTGACCTTACTCTTCCTCATGAATCCGAAGACGGTGTGTTGACGAACAAATACGACCTCCTCTGCCCACGTGGTTGTCGCAGCGTCATTCTGAAGCGTGGCGTCGGCCAGCTGGTCGAGCGATCCGGGATTGAGGTAAGGCCGATCAACGTCGTGCTCGTGTGCCAAGCGCCAACGGGTGTATCTATTAGATGGATCCCCCAGGTCGCCCCATCGATTCCGCTCTGGCTGCCCTTCCAGCACCACCTGCGACGGCGCAATGGTGGCTCATCACACCATCCCCAATGGCATTTGAAAACGTTGGGTTTTCTCGATCGGTGGCTCGCACTACAAACGACGCAACAGGTATTGGAGTTACCCGTCTCAGTGTCTTCACCCTATTTTGATGTTCCCCCCCCCACCGACAGCCTCGTCGAAACTGTTTAAATTCCTCATTTGCGCCGATTGTGATATTGGCCCGCTAGGTTGGTGTGAGGAGGGCGGCAAGGAGTTTTGGCTAGCATGTTCGCGAGTCAAGTACGCGGCACCACGGACTTGAAAGGTAGCGCACCGTTGTACGGTCACCTCAGGTCATGAACGTGGATTTTAACTGTGGACGCATAGGCTACGCATTGGAACGATGTACTACAACACGAGGGCGGTATTATTAGACTGTATATCTCATCCATTGAAACTAAGATGCCTGAAACTGGGACTTTTGGATCGAACCAGCGATACCCAAGAGCAATTTGCGCACGTTAAGCAGGGCTAGCCCCCGAAAGCAAGCGGGCCTTTTCCTCTGCGTAGTCGCTCCGCCCCCGGCTGACCTCAGACTCGCTGTCCCGCCACTTGGGATATTTGTGGAAGACACACCAGGCGTCACCAATGAGGTCTTCTAGGAGCCTTGTATCCTGTTCTGTGAAGCGCGCGTATTCATCGGTGTCTGTTTGATCCTCAGGCGCGGCTTGGATGGTGGGCTCGTAGTAGGGGAATGATGATTCTGGGTCCCACTTCCAGAAATGCGCCAACTCCTTCAATACCTTTCTCCTCCAGTATTTCCAAACCGGTGTATCGTTGGGTATAATGCAGCTCAAAACGGCATCCGGCTTGGACATCAGTGGATTTGGACAGCCGTTTCCTAGGACCAAACAGACGAAGACCGCCATTTGTGTCCTAGTCCCTAGTACCCGTTTGTCCATTTGCACGGAAAGCTCCCGGAAGAGGAGCTCCCGGTGTACCTTCTCCCTCCCATGAGATACCACATACAGGTGGTACACTCCTGACGCAACAAAGGAGAGGAGGTACAGAATTTGGCCGAAGAAGGTGCTGAGCGGGATAAGGAGGAGCTGTACCAAGGACTGCGTCATCAAAAGGAGCGAGCAAACTCCGATCGTGTGGTGCTTCCGATGTGACAGGATTCCTGTAGAATAATCGAGTTCGAATTCCCCCTTTGTGATAATGTTCACGTCTGCTTCCTGTCCTTTCAAGACGATTACACTCCCGTCCTCTGGAAACATCAGCCCGTCTCCTGGCGGCGAAGCTATGGATGGCACCGGAGCACGGATCTTCAGCGCCGCCGTCCCGAGGACAATGGATGAAAATCCACTGCTGACAATGCCAAGCAGAATAAGGGACGCGCAGAGAAAATCCCGGCTGAATAAGCAGAAGACACAAGCCAGTATGCTGACCAGCGACGGAACGATTGCCCAAAGCACGAGAGCGTCACGTTTTGGATTTATAGGGATGAACTCATGCTTCTTGGTGGCGCCGACGTCACTGGTATTTGTCAGGCTCTGCAAAACGCTTTCGTGTCGTCGTGGAGGAAGTGAAATAACTGTAACCGCGGCCGAACTCCCAGTCCTCCTCCCTTCAGTTCCATCCTTGTTGGAGAGTTGGAGCGCCTTGCTGGGGAAGTCCGTGCACTCCTGTGCTACCAAATACCCCAGATAATTTGTCCGCACTTTGGTTCCTGAAAAAGATCCGCTGTATTCAGGACCAGACTTGCCAGCGAGGTTGAAAGTGATTGCGGGGGATTCGCTTGGTCCGGGGAAAAGACTGTCCCACAATCGAGAGTCGGCCATCTGACCGAATCTATGCGCTACAGTCACCGCCCCTGAATAATTGTACCACCCTGCCCATCTCCGACCTGCGTACAAGTGAATCGTCTCGAGTGCGTCGACCGCGTTGTTTCCTCCGAGTAGTCCCACAACGCCGGACAAGTCCAGCTTGTAGGTGGAATTGTTAACCGTTTGGATGAAATGGTCAAGGGCGAGCATTGTAATGGAGCGGGGCGATTGCGTCTCTGGTCTTCTCTCCTCCTTGCGCCATGCCTGGTATTAAATGCATCAGGGAAGTGTTCCATTCTGTTGCAGGATGACGCGCTTGATCTGCACTGTGACAACATGCAGTCTGCTTTGACAAACGGACCCTGGGCGCCTTTGGGCTCTCCTGTGGAAAAGGATCAAGATGTATGCGGGTTACTTTCCGGGGCCTCATAGATAGGCATAACCCAAAGCAGGCTAGTGCATTTACTCCGAAATCTAATAGACTCCATGGTGAGTAGAGAAATGATACAGACCGCATGCTGAAGAATACACTGCGGAAGAATGGTGCATATTTGACAAACGGACCCTGGGCGCCTTTCGGTCTTCCTGTGGGGAAGGGCGGTGTATGCGGGCGGCCTCATGGAAGATAAAACCCCTCACCAAGCCTTCTTTATCCAGAAGGTTCATAATATCATCCTTCGCGTTTTGCGCCTTCTGCTAGAAGCAAGTGATGCTCGTTGGTTCCGTTCTTCTGACCACTTGTATGCAAGAAATGAATTGTGATCGATCAGTCAATCAAAATGGGTTGTGCACGGTAAAGGCATGTTCGAAATCAACCCTAGGCAACCCATCTCCGGACCCATGTTGGTTCATCGCAGCTGTTCCAGAAATTCGTGTTCCTCGCGATCCAAAAAACAGGGCTATAGCGTCACGGGTGTTGAATTAGTGAAATTGCGAGCAGAACGCGAAGGAGTCCTTACGTGGTGTCACAGGATAGGTGCACTATACAACTGTCATATTTCAAGGCGACCACAGCAGCGACACCCACTGTCCACTGTAATTCCCTGTGGATGTAAGCGTGTATGAAATAATATACACAGCAGGATAGGTGGTTGAAATTCAGACCGTGGTACTGCCGAGCCTGCGAACTGCGGTGCACGTTGCGCAAGTTGAGCCATCTCGCCCATTACATCTTTTCTGTTTCTGCGTTGGTTGTTGACGGACGACAAAGCAACAATTTCACGGTTGTTTACGCCTCAGTTCAGTTCTTTCCTGAGCGTAGGCCGGTCGTTCTGACCTGGAGCGCTTATCGAACCTCTCACCAACGCATCGCAGAACGCGTCCTTCTTTTCTATCGATTTCCTTGATTTCATACTACCACTCTATACCCTAGTCTCCAAAAGGTTACCCTGCCAGCTTCCAGCAAATCTTTCATTTGGATTCAACCCCTGCTTGGTCCTATTATGTCCGCTCCGACGACTTCAACTTCCTCCTCGCTCGCCGGCCCCAGTGGCCCAAGTCCGCACCCCTTGCTCGAAAACAACGAGGAGAAGAACAGCGTGGTCATCAAAGTCGGAATGGTCGGGGATTCGCAGATAGGCAAGACGAGTCTCATGGTCAAGTATGTGGAAGGCAGTTTCGATGAAGATTATATCCAGACGCTGGGTTCGTACCCCAATTCCACAACGTCGCTCATCGCTCAACCAGCTCTCGACAGGCGTTAATTTCATGGAGAAGACAATAACCGTCCGACGGACAACAATCACATTCTCCATCTGGGACCTTGGAGGGCAACGAGAATTTGTGAACATGCTCCCTCTTGTTTGCAATGACGCCGTTGCCATACTCTTCATGTTCGACCTTTCGCGAAAGTCGACATTAAACTCGGTGAAAGAGTGGTATCGTCAAGCTAGGGGGTTTAACAAGGTGAGTCGGTCGATATCCCGCCTTCAGTTCCGTGATGTCGCGCGCTATTGGGATATGGGGGCGTGTTGGCTGATGTGCCGGAGTCTTATGACGTTTAAACGAGGTCTTGTGTGCATGAGACTCACATCGTCCTTTCGCAGACCGCGATTCCATTCTTGATTGGGACGAAATTTGACACGTTTGCAACCTTCCCGCGGGATGAACAAGAGGAGATTACTAAACAGGTCTGTAAATTTGTCCATTCCTTCGGATGTATCCGCCAACGAGTTCGCAGGCGAAGCGATTTGCGCGAGCAATGCATGCATCGCTGATCTTCTGCTCAACATCCGCATCGATCAATGTCCAAAAGATTTTCAAGATAGTGCTTGCAAAGGCATTTGACTTGAAATGCGTGATCCCAGAGATCGAGGGTGTTGGAGAGCCGGTGCTTATTTATGTGGATGTGTAACACTGGATAGAGTGTTTGTTTTGACGCAGGAGGATGGAGGTGTGCTATTGAACAAACGATTGGGAGGTTTGCCAAGGTGATGTTGTATCGAGTTTGAGGAATGCCTATTCGCTGAATGTGTTATGATCGTGACTTTAGCAAGTACTAGGTCGAGCACCACCCATCGTTGGGATTCCAGCGGCATCTCATTATACCACCATCCGGCACACCTCCTGATGCTACACTTTCGCTGCCCCTCTTCGCTTCTTGGCCACGGACGCCCAGATCGGACTCTCTTCGTCCTGGGTCACTACTCTCTTATTCACCATTGTTGCTGTCTATCTTAACACATTAGTCTGCAGTATTCGCATTGCTCAATCCGCTCTGTTTTCCTCTGGATCCGTCTTGTCACGTTCCCTTACTTCTGCATCCCTCCTTGCTCCTCCCCGCAAACTTACCATCTTTTCCCCAATCAAGCTTTCCAATAAATCAACGCAGCATATTCCCCAAAACTGACACCCCCCTCTACTACCCTCGTTTGAAGTACCCTTTCTTGGTGGGGCGTCTTGTACTGTTGCTATGCTCGATACACTTCCAGCCATGTCTTAATGCTTTCATATGGTAATCCTGTTATTTAAACCGTCGAAAGAGGTGCGAGCCATCGGAGCATCGGGTCCTTGAGCTTCGCAGCGACTCGGATGTACATTCCAAATGGAGGCTCGCCCTCGCTGGTAAGTTAACCATCCTGCCTTGAAAAGTTGGTTTTGCTCTGATCCCAGTGATAACGCAACACACGGCGGGGCTCATCTCCGGGCTTATCTCGTGCCACAACGCCTTGCTGTGGCATATCGCTTACTGCGCCACTGATTTCTGTTCTTCAGGGGTGAATTGGTGCGAAAGGCATCCCTTTGACAGTACACTAAGCCATCCAAACCGACCCATGTCGCACCTTATTGGGGGGCAAATGCTAGGAGCCGAGGACCACGTTCACAGTTCACCTCGGCGATCCCCCTGCCTGCGTCTCGCGTACAAAAAGACGGTCTGCGTCTGAGTTCTGCGAGGTTGCTCGCTGGGCCCCGTTCGCTTTCTGGGAATGCTGTCGCTCTCGACCCTGATATTATTGTCTACTTTGGCGTCGTCCTATGCCGCGTCCATACTGACCCCCACAGGTACTTCATATAGTAGCACGCAACGCCCGAATCCCATTTCGTACGTCCAGGCGGCATACTTTACGAACTGGTAAGTATCGTATTGTCTTTACACGATCTCGGATAGCGATCTCACGTCCTTGTTCCAAGGGGCATCTATGGTGCCAACTTTCGTACGTGTCAAGCGGCGTCGCTCCCGTCGTGACTGATCCGTCACAGAGCCGACGGACATTGATCCAAGCCAACTGACACATATCCTGTATGCATTTGCGGACGTGTCACCTGACACCGGCAGAGTCTTCCTCACGGACAGCTGGGCTGATGAAGAGGTATGCCTGTCACTCAATCGTCGGGATAAGACGTCTTGGACTGACGGTGACTGAAGAAACACTTCCCCGGCGACTCTTGGAACGACCAGGGGAACAATCTGTACGGCTGTTTGAAACAGGTGATGTTGGTGGTTCCCAAAGTCTTGCAGTCATGACTGACCTCGCATCCAGCTCTACTTGCTAAAGCTATCCCATCGGTAGGCTTCTTCAGTCATGTCTCAATAAAAACTCACTTTAAACCCCAAAGACACCTTAAAGTCTTGTTGTCTATTGGTGGTTGGACTTACTCCCAGGACGGCCACTTCTCGTTCCTCGCCAATAGCGGTCTTAGGGGCAATTTCGTTGCGAGTGTAATACAGTTAACCAAAGATTATGGGTTTGATGGAGTGTAGGATCCTTGTTCTCTCGATCTTTTCAACGTTTGACACGAATTCATGCAGAGACATAGACTTTGAGTACCCAGCGAACGAGGCAGAGGGTCAAGACTTTCTGGATCTCATGACGTCCCTACGAGGTGCCTTTGATGAACTGGCGATTGTAAATGGTGATACCACACCATATGAATTGACGGTAAGCCGAGACCCCCCACGTCTCCTTACCAACGTGACGCGATTTCTCCAGGCTGCAGTGTCTGCGGGGTCCCAGAATTATGCATACTATCCAGTTGCGCAGTTGGATCGAGTTCTCACTTATTGGAATTTGATGGTACAGTGGATCTTGTTCCCCTTCCGTCATGGGCTTACTTTACTTGCAAGGCGTATGACTATGCTGGATCTTGGCTGACATTTGTAATCGTTTCGTTTCACGAGCACGCTTCGCGTCTTTTACATTGTTTATCCCCAGGCGGACAACCAAGCCAATCTCTATGGCGGCTCAAGGACAGGCGTCAGTACAGATGCTGCTATCAAACACTACATTTCTTCTGGCGCGACTCCCAGAAAGATTACAATGGGTAACCACATTGTTTCCTTTTCTGCTCGAGAGGACCCATATATGCCATAGGGATACCGCTCTATGGGCGTGCCTTTGAGAATACAAACGGGATAGGACAACCATACAGCGGGGTGAACTTGGGTACACATCTCAGTCTACGCTAGGTCTGCTGATCTCCGATCCAGGTTGGGCCTGGGACGTTGGAAGCCGGTGTCTACTCGTACAAGTACCTCCCTTTACCCGGTGCGGAAGTGTTCGAAGAGTTGATGGACGTTGCGAGTTACTCGTATGACCCGATTAAACGCGAGCTCGTTTCGTATGACGTTCCGGACATCGTGCGGATCAAAGCCGACTACGTCGTGTCCAAATCGCTGGCGGGATGCATGTTTTGGGAGGTGTGTCGCGTGTATCGGCAAGACGGTGCTCTCGTTGCCAACGCGTCTTTTAGCTTTCGACCGACAAGACAGGCACCGACTCACTCGTTTGGACCGCCGGCGTGACGCTTGGTCAGTTGGATCAGACCCCAGTGCGTTGGTTACACGTTGCATCTGGGGTCGCGCCATCTCACTCGCAATCCTTTTTTTTTTTTTTTTCACAGAACCACATCCAGTAGGTCCGCATGCCGGATGACCGGGTATATGTTGCTCATCGCGTGTGTGCCGGTCAGTTATCCAAAGAGCAAATGGGACAATATCCGGGACAACATGGGCAGTAGCGGGTCGACGACCGCCCTGAGCCCGGCCCGCATACCGACATCAGCTCGGTCGACGTCGAAGACGACGGGGACAACATCGACGCACGCACCTACGCCCGCGCCCACGCCGACCACGTTCCCAAATTCGTGTCTGTGCGCGGACGTCTCGCCATGGAACGGCACGGTACGCTCTCACCACCATCTCCCTATTTGTTTCCCTCTGAATCGAGACCTAGACGGTGTATGTTGGCGGCGACGAGGCGGTGTACGGTAAGGACGTGTTTTGACGCTCTCTCTCCCGGCACGGCGTCGGGGCTCACGCGCACTCCAGACGATCATCTTTGGACGGCGAAATGGTGGACGTTGAACGACATGCCTGGGGGTGCAGGTAGGTGGTTCATTGTTTGCCTGTCGCGTCGGGGTTGACGCGTCCTGTACGATCGTTAGCAGGCGTGTGGAAGGACGAGGGAACGTGCGATTGATGGAAGCAAGGTCTTATTCTAGGTAAACGGGGCGACCAAGCGTGTACAGTGGACGGGGAGTCGGTCTCTGGGGCATGTTTTGTACTGTTGCACGACGCCAATAGAGTCTCGTGGACATGGTTTGCGGGCACGACGCGCGATGAGACGGCGTATCACACCGAGACATCATTTTTCAGTGCTAACAAGTACATGTGGCTCGTACGCGAAAACACAACAAAAGGCATGTGCTAGGATGGCAGGGAGTGGGGGGGGGAACGATGATGCATAAATAAGTCCATGCTCGGCGATGCAAAATTGGCTTCACGTTGAAATGATGCTCTAGGTAAAAAGAAAAGCGCACTCTGATCACATAGAGGATGCAAGCGTCCCTGGACAAGGAAGACGAGAACGACGACCGCAAAGGGGAGGAACTTGAAAGGGCTCCCGACGAATTGAAAAACGAATCCACTTTATCGTCGCAGGACAACAAGTATGACACCATAGGACACTTCCCGACGAAAACGCAGATGAGCATAGACAAACGCGAGAGAAACTCCATGGCTCGATGGAGGACATGCGGATCCGCGACGACTCACGACCAGCGCGCGAACACCCTTGCTTGGGCGGATCACCCCATGACGTGACCATAGTTGACGCTCTCACTGAGGTGCTCGTTGGCCGGGTTGTACGTAAAGCCTTTGAATTGGTCCTGGACAGTCTCCGACAGGTGGGAGTCTTCCACCACCGAATCTTGGGCTTCCTCGTTTGTAAAGTCCGGATCAAAGTTGGCAACGTCAAGTACGGATTCCTGTGACGACCGGGTGAGAAAGAAGAGGGAATATCACTGGGATGGCTTACCACGCTTGGTTTGAATGGCGGTTGTATCTTTTTTTGTAGGAGCCTGTGCGTGATGTTTAATCTCGTTCGTCTCGAAGGCGACGGCTTGTCGCCGCCACACTCACAAGTTCCAGTCGATATATTTGGCGAAAAAGGGATGTTTCTTGATCTCCTCGCCACCATTCGCACCGAGGCGTCGAGTTGGATCACGTTGGAGAAGCCCGGTCATAACACTCTTTGCTTCCGCGGATATGTCGGGTGGGAACACAAGTGGGTCCATGAGGATCCGTTGGTACATCGTGTTCACATTTTCGTCGTAGAACGGTGGGAGACCGGTCTGACGATGGGTTGGCACGTGTTGGTGTGCTGTCAGTCAAACACAAGTGCGCACCATCATCTCATATAAGAGGACGCCCAGTGTCCACCAATCGACGGTTTTGGTGTAACCTTGGCTCTCCAGGAGTTCCGGTGCGATGTACTCTGGGGTTCCACAGAATGCTAACGACTGGATCAGGACCAGCGCCCAGGAACCAAAGTATGGACACCTCACTGTTTGTCTTTTCCGTTTCAGACATGTTCAGCTTACAGAGCCCTGTTGTGGATGTGAGATGGCGAACAAGATGAACAAAGGGGAGGACATGCCAAAATCACAAAGGGCTATATGGCCGGTGTAATCCAACAAGATGTTTTCTGGTTTCAGATCGCGATATACGACGTTGAAGCTATGCAAGTGCTCGAGTGCACAAAGCAATTCTGCAGCGTAGAACCGGCTGCGGTCTTCGTCGAATTTGCACGCTCGTTGCAAATGATAGAACAGCTCTCCGCCGTTGACTAGAGACGGATCGGGATGCGTGCTGGTGTGAAAGACGCGACACGCACCAAATGACATGACCAAGTACAGCTTGTCTGGATTTTGAAAGGAAAACTTGAGGGGCACGATGAACGGGTTGTTCACCAGCGCCAACACGGTTCTCTCGGCCAAGATGTGGGTGATCTCGCCGGGACGCGATGCGATATGGGCCTTTCGTATCGTCTTCAGGGCATACACGCGCATGGTGTCCTTTTTCCGGACTTGCATGACCTTGCCAAACGAACCTTTTCCTATGACCTTGAGGAGGTCGAATGCCTCGATGGTGAGTGGCTCGGCGCGGGTGGGTCGGTAGTCGACCTTGAGATGGAAAGAACCACTGCCGGGGGTGGCGGGATACCATTGATCGGAAGCATACTGACAGGCAAGGTCAGGGACAAGGGCCAACAATGTGGCGAGGGGCGCACATGACCATCTAGGGCGGGCGTGATCTGGACGCGCGCCATGAGGAGGTCATTTCCCATGTCATCGCGGCTGTGTACCACTGCGGCTGTGCGTAGGTAAGCAGAGACGGAGATGTTTGAGGTGCGGGACACGTCGCTGGAAGACGGGGGGGGTGAGTGGGCGAGGGGGGAGGGCAGAGGGGGTGCGTACAATGCAGCACGGTAGTTCCATATCGGATTTGCGAGTTCGCCGCCCATGGCGTCGACGAGGACCTGGTTGTTGTCGAACTCGAGGACGATGTAGGGCAGCCACCAGTTGCGCTTGCGCTGGAAGCTTTCGCGGTTGCTGGCGGGGCGTCTGGGTGCGGAGGGGGATGACTCGAGGGCTTTCTGGATCACCTCTGGGACCTGCACACCGGGCGCAAGAGAGAGGCCGCGACCTGCGATGGGTGAGCACAGCCGGGTGGGAGGGAGGAGGACGGACCAGAGAAGATGCGGATGGTGAGCATGCCGGATCGGAGGTGGGCATGGTGATCTGGTGTCGCCGCGGGCCGTGGGGTCGACGGGCGGGACGGTATCGGGGTGACGGACCGCGAGAGGACGGTGTCCTTTGGCTCTGGGCAGACGGGTGAGTGGGATCGCAGGGGACGGGGAAGACACACTTTTCGAGGAGCCCAGCTTCCAGGACATGGTGCGATGGGGGGGACGAAGAGAGCGCAGATAAGATGGCGGTGATGGCACAGCCCCGCTCTTTGAACGCCCTTCCCACCCAAACCATGTCCCGCGTCGCGCTGTGGGCCGCCGAGCCCGACCTCGACGACGACGTCGACATCCCCCTCGCCATCCCCGCCTACCCCGTCCCCGACACCTACGACGAGCAGGCCCTCCCGCTCGACGACGGCGCCCTCCTCGCCCAGATCGCACAGCAAACCGCCTTTGCACAGATCCCAGACGTCGTCAAGCGTGTACGTTGACCCCCCTCGCCGCGCCTCGTCTCATCGTGTCCCCAGTTCATCGTCCACTTCCACCATGCCGTCCTGGACAACAACCTCCCCGAAATCACCCTCGCCTACGAGTCCGGCTGGAACCGCCTCACCGAAAAATTCTACGCCAAAACCGAATGGCCCGAAGCAGAGATCATCGCCCCCCTCGTCAACGACGACCAGATCTTTCTCGTCCTCTACCGCGAGCTCTACTATCGCCACGTCTACTCGCGTCTCCAGCCCAACATCGACGATCGCTTCCATTCGTACGAGAACAGCTGCGAGCTGTTCAATTATCTGCTCAGTCCGTCGTCCCCTTCCATATCCCCGCTCGTGCTCACCTGTGTAGATTCGGACGGCCCCGTGTCCCTCTCCCTCCCTGCCCAATGGCTGTGGGACATCATCGACGAGTTCATCTACCAGTTCCAGTCCTTTGCCCTCTTTCGATCCCGCCCCGCGACCAAGACCGACGACGAGCTCGCGATGCTCGCCTCCGAAGGCGGGGCCCAAGCCTGGAGCAGCTACAGCGTCCTCAACGTCCTCTACTCCCTCATCCAAAAGAGCCACGTCAACGAATGGCTCAAGGCCCGTGCAGACGGCAAGACCGACGACCAGATCGAGTACGTCCACCACCCAGTCCCCCTCGAGCATCCCACTGACCCCCCCACACAGGGACGTCGCGGGCGAGTATGGCACACGGCCGTTGTACCGCCAACTCGGGTATTTCTCGCTCATCGGACTCCTTCGCGTCCACGTCCTGCTCGGCGACTTTACCCTCGCGCTCAAAGTCATCGAACAAGTCGGCTTGGGCCTGGGCGTCGGTCAGAAAGCTCCCTTTACGGCGCCGACGGCGGCCCACGTTAGCACCGCATACCACGCTGGCGTGTGCTATCTGATGCTCAGAAGAGTGACGGATGCAGCGCGGGTGTTTACCGGCTGTCTAAACTGGGTCATGCGGGCGAGGCAATACCACACTCGAAGCTACCAGTATGACCAGGTCCGTGCAGAATGGAACCCATCCAGCGTCGACTAACACGGTACAGATCAACAAAACGGCGGACCGCATGTACGCCCTGCTTGCACTGTGCACGACCCTCGCCTCAACACGGCTGGACGACAATGTGATGAACATTGTGCGGGAGAGATATGGCGACCAAATGACACGCATGGGTCGTGGGTGAGTGTCGGCTTGTGGGACGCACGTCCGGATAAACTCATCCACGCACAGTGAAGAGGGTCTGAACACGTTTGAAGAAATCTTTCTCTATGCCTGCCCCAAATTCATCACCGCCAACGGACCACCGTACGACGACCCCACCGCACTGGCGCTGTTGCTCAACCCACCCGCACCATCGTCACCGACATCGCCCTCCGCGCCCAACACGACGGTATCAGATCCCACACACCGCCACCTGCGTGCGCTCACGGCCCATTTCCTGTCGTTGACGCCCGTGCCTGTTCTCCGTAGCCTGCTGAAACTGTATACCTCTCTCGATGCACGGAAGCTGGCGGGGTTCCTCGATGCGGGTGTGGACGAGGAGGAAGTGCTGAGCTGGATGATGGTCATGAAGAATGCAGGACGATGTATCGGCCGTGTCAACATTACCACGGGTGGCGACAAGGACGAGGAAAAGGGGGCATCGTCCAACGGCAGTCTGCTCGACGGCGAGTGGATGTCGATCAGCGACTTGAACTTCGTGATTGACGAGGTGCGATTGGTGTACGGGCGACGTTTGCGCGATGCTGATCTCGAACCGGACAGAACATGATTCATATTGCGGAATCGACCGTCGGGAGAAGGTATGCGGGGTGGTTTATCCGGAATTCGGAGCATGCGGCACGGGTGCTGGATGGGTTGCGAGCGTTGCCGTTGCCGGGGGCTTCGTCGGTGCCTCCAAAACCACAGGGAAAGGAAGCGGACAAGAGTGCCAAGGGGGATGGTGCGCCGAGAAGTAGCGGGCAAAAGGTGGCATGGGGAGGCGTAAAAGCAGCTTGAGACACTGTCTGTAGGAGAATGATCACGTGCCAACAATTCACCCCCTTGTCTGGAGCGTCAGCCTGGTGCTGGTGCCACCTTGAAACATGGCCTCGGAAGCGAAACTCACCTTGTTGACGACCACCACGCTCTCGCTCCTCCTCGAGCGGCATCGTCTTCAAGCGACGCACCCCACGCTCCACCTCGTACAGATTGTGACGAACCTGCGGACGCTGCGCAACGGTGTGGTCGCCCTCCAAGACGCCAGGACCGGGGACAGGGACGGAGATGGACAAGACAGCGTAGCGGCACTCCGAGGACAGTACGAGAGGTTACGGGGCATGTTGGGCGAGGACGACGCCGGAAAGGCGGGTTTGGAGAGGTGCGCCTCACTCTGTTCTTTTCCTGTGCCGAGCTCATCGTGCTCGCACACGGTGGTCCGCCATCCTCCCTACAGTATTCCATTGCCCGAGCCACCATCGCCCTCCCCATCGTCGACGCCGACGCCACCCGACACGCCCGAACGCAAGCAGAGCTTCGAGCCCGTGTTTGAGCCGTACACGGACGAACAGGACGACGAAGGGATCATGTTGCAACAACGACAAATCATACAAGGTCCCCCCTTTTTTTCTTCTCACACGCGCGCCCCGTCGTTTTGTCTGACACACACGCCCGTAGACCAAGACGCACACCTCGATCACCTGTCGTCGTCTATTCACCGGCAACATCATATATCGCTTCAGATCAATGACGAGTTGGACGTTCATACGGGATTGCTGAGTGTGCTAGATACGGAACTGGATGGGACGGACGCACGGATGGCGGGTGCGCGAAGACAGCTCGGGCGTGTCGCCCGCGGCGCAAAGGAAAACGGTACGTCGCGCGTGTCGCAGTCCGCCAGCGTCGTACAGGACTTACTTGTCGCTAGCCTCGACGGTGACCATCGGACTGCTTATCCTCGTGCTCCTCATCCTCATCGTTGTATTCAAAACGTGACGTGCAACGCCAGAGTGCCGGATCGTGATGGTATTTTCCCCCAGTGATATATTTATGCTTGGTTAGAGGGACCACCTAATGGGCATCTGAGCCTTGTACTGACATACGGTTGTTGTGGACGATACCATAATGTCGACACCGGATACTCGTGCACCTCTCGAGGTTCATTCTCAGATACGCCGTGCGTTCTCGATCAGGCTACCCCCAACACGCCCCATATGACCTTTCCCACCTTGCCGACGCCATCACACGCCAGCCCGCCTGTGTAATGTTTCCCGGGTATACCGCCTGCCCGCAAACGCCCATCATTGACTACTTTCTCGCCCAAAAGCGCAACACGTGTGTCTAGCAACGTGGTCATGATCGGCTTGGTGAATTCGGGGTGTCCTTGGACGGTGAGCACATGAATAGACGTCAGATCAACATGTGGCGTGTCCGAGCAGAACGGCGCCGATGTGGGATCGAAAATCACCATGCCTTGGTTGGGCGTGATGCTGGTCGAGCCGAGGATGTGTGCGTCTGGCGGATACGTCGGGACGTGGTCGCTGTGCATTTGTTGGAGGTCCTACCACGACATCGGTGAGCATGCAGATCGGGGGAGGACGGGGACGTACGAGTGGGTCGGAGCCAAAGATGGCTTTGCCGAGGGGGGTGAGCTGGATGGACGTCACAGCGACCTCCCAGAGACCGTTGTTTCGTACGCAAGCGCCGCCGAGGGCTCTTGCGATGATCTGGTGGCCAAAGCAGATACCTGGATGGGGGAGGTGGATCATGCGATGGCGAGAGGATACCGAAAAAAAAGGTGTTTTACCGAATATTTTCAAGGACGGTTTCTCGGTGACGATGCGCTTGACGTACGCGACCAGCGTGTTGATCCACTCGACGTCTTCGTAGGCGGAGGCGCCTGCACAGAGAGAGAGAGAGATCAAGAGGCGATAAAGAAGAGCGAAGGGGACGAACGAGAGCCGCTGATCAGGAGGCCGTCGTACTGGACGTCGTCTGGGGGATATGCCATGGCTTTGACGACGTCATAGCTGTCGAGAGTGAAGGAGACCTCTGCACGCGGGCAAGGATGAGAGACCGCAGGGAATCAGTCTTTGCATAAGGCGCGCACCCGAGCTGATCCGTGCGAGGGACAGGGACAAGAGTCGAGTAAATATCTGATCGTACTCGCCGTGGATGTCCCTGACAGGGGGCGCGAGATGGTCGCAGATCAACAAGGCGAGGCGGATGGGAGACATGGTGATTGTTCAACAACACTAGACAGGTCTACACTCACTACTTGCGCCGAACACCTACTTCGTGGAAGCAATCTGAATCCTCACCGAAATATATAATTTCAGGCACGAAACAGACAGCAAACATGTAATCTCATACACGACGCAGATACTTCCTAGTGACCATCTCATGGGCACCTGGTTGCTGACACACGGCTGTTGTGGATGGTCCTCTCAAGGTTCATTCTTTGATGCACCATCGTGTTCTAGCTCAGAACACCCCCAAAACGCCCCATATGACCTCTCCTACCTTGCTCACGCCATCATACCCATCTGGGTAACGCTTCCCGGGAATGCCGCCCAACCGCAAACGCGCATCACGGAGCAGTTTTGGGCCCAATGTCTCGGCACGTGCATCAAGCAACATGGACATGAGCGGCTCGGTGAATTCGGGGTGTCCCTGAAAAGTGAGCACGTGTATGGATGTCAGATCGACATAAGGCGCGTCCGAGCTGATATTCTCTGGCAAAGGCGCCGATTCGGGGTCGAATATCACCATGATTTGGTTGGAGGTAATGTCAGACCAGCCAAAGAGGTGTGCGTTGGGCGGGGATCTCGAGATATGGTCCCTGTGTATTTCATACAAGTCCTACGAGATTGATGAGCATCCGGTTCGGCGAGGACGCGCCACGCACGAGTTCATCCGCGCCAAAGATGGCTTCACCGAGGGGCGTAAGCTGGATGGGCGTCATGGAGACCTCCCAGTGGCCGTTGTTTGGTGCGCAAGAGCCACCGAGGGCTCTTGCAACGATTTCGTGGCCAAAGCAGCTCCCTGTATGAGTGGTAGGAGTCGGGTAGCGAGACGAAAGACAGGGTGGTTTACCAAATATTTTCAGGGACGGCTTGTCGGTGACGATGCGCTTGATGTACGCGGCCAGCTTGTTGACCCACTTGACGTCTTCGTAGGCGGTATAACCTGCAAGAGAGGTTAAGATGTAATAGAGAGAGATTGGGAGGAGGGGGACGAACGAGAGGCACTGATCAGTAGACAATCGTATTGGATATCTTCTGGGGGATATTCCATCTCCTGGACGTCATAGCTGTCGACAGTAAAGGAGACCTCTGCACGCAGGTAAGGATGAGAGGCCGCAGCAAAATATACAGAGAGCTCCCACCCGAGGTGATCCGTGCGAGAGATTGGGACAAGAATCGAGTGTATATCTGACCAAAATCACCAAAGGCGGCCTTGATGGATGGGATGGGCTGGCCACACATCAGCACGGCGAATTGGATGGGAGACATGACGGTTCAAGTTGTTAGGGTTATTCTAACGACGCAAGGTTTTATAGGCCATCAGCAGGAACGCCACAAAAAAGTACATACATCTGTCTTTCAAAAACGGTGAACCCCCAGTCCAGCACTGCGCCGGGCTTGGATAAACTCGCTTAAGAAACCTTTTAGGACCGCTTAGAGGCCCCTGCAGCCAATGAGAGGGCTAGCTTAGCGGCGAAAGAATTGTTCGACTGCCGTTCATTTCAGCTGCTTGACAGATGCTACTAGTAGGCCGTCAGAAAGTCGTCAAGCAATAACGTTACTTGTCTGCTTTGCAGATGCCTACCACGCCTGCCTGCTCGGCATGTCAGCATCGGACAAAAATGAATGAATACATAGACCCTTGCCATTACAAAGCGGACTCATTGGTGTGTCAAAAAACGTAGTAGCACGCAATTCTGCGTCGCGGTGACGAATCACGGCATTTTTCGCTGGTCCAACGAGGAGTGACCTAATGGATTCGTCTGAGCTTTGTACTGACGTACGGCTCTTTTCAAAGACACCGTCACCGGAAATGCTCTCGCGCTCTGGTTCGCAGTACCCCTAACGTGCCCCTATGACGCGGCTTTTGCTACCTTGCTGACACCATCGTACCCGACGGGGTCGAACATCAGCCAGTCGAGGATGTATACATTGGGCAGGGTCGCTTGGACGGTGGTCCCTGTGCATTTCATAGAGATCCAACGACGACACCCATGAGCCTCCGGACCGGAGAGGGCTCTTGCGGTGATTTCCAGATACCTGAACGTTGGGTGGCGAGATGAACGTGGTGTACATACCGAATATTTCCAGTGATCATCGATGCACCCGATGTTCTTCGAGTTGGTGATCAGTGGATACGCCATGTCCTTGACGCCACGGCGGTCGACAGTAAGGATGAGACCTCTACCGTGCAGGGACGCAGAAGAGAATGGAGTGACTGTCTGATCAACAAGATGGTGGTTGACCACACGAGGGTCCATTTTTTTTTACCACGCGCGGTTTGTTCGAGTCAGTCATGAGCGAAGTCGTGAATGCCCTCGTCGCATTTGCAGTGATTGTCTTCATCTTTCGATGGGCCACTTCAGGTCGCTCTGTCTGTCCCTCTCCGACGCCTCCTGACCCGCCCTTTCTCGCCAGGCTCATCCTCGTCCAACGCTCGGTCACCCACCGCCGCACTCGGCTTCAGACCAAAACATGTCACCCAAGAGATGGTCCGTCCATCCTCTCCCCCCCCGGCGTCGACCCCACTCACCCTTCCTCAGGTCGACCAAATCCACACCATGTTCCCCGACATCCCAACGTACGTCCTCCCCCCAACCCGCCTCTGCCTCTCACCGCCTCCTCCCCAGGGATAACATCCGCTTCGACCTCTTGCGCACAGGCAGCGTCGAACTCACCTCGAATAAAATCCTCGAGCGCGGGTTCCTCGAGCCGGTACGTCCCGTCCTCATCCCGCTCCGCCCCGATCCCCTCCGCCCCACTTGGAACTCACCCGCACCTCGTCAGCCCCCGCCAGCCTACTTCACGCTCTACCCCCGTCCCGACACGCCCAACACCGCCCCACGCCGACCGATGACGACGACACGCCCAAACGCGACGACGACGACCGCAAGACCACCCTCCCTCATCGAGCGTTACCACCTCGGACGAACGCTCGCCGACGAGCCCAATACGACAGGCGCAGACGCAGGCGGGAAGGCCAAGTGGGAAGACACCCCCGAGAAACGCGAGGCGAGCTTGAGAGAGCGCAAGGCGCAGATGGTGCTGGCTGCCAGGCAGTGCGTCCCCACCCCGTTCGTTTTTGGAACACTAACGGATTGTCTGCCAACTAGGCGGATGCTCGCGCAACAGCAAACGGAGGCTTCGGCGAGTGGCTCGGGTTCGTCGTGACCTAGGTATCCTTGGGTGTTTCTCTCGTCCATACCGCTCGACTGCCGTGACCCCATTAATGCGACATCTCTACTTTCGTCTCGCCAGGGACGATGCTCGTCCCGCCACAAGGTTCCGCGATACATCACCGGGAGTGAAATAACTATAAACTACAGCAAGTGCCTCAAGGATTCAACCGAAAACTATGTTACTATAAAAAAGTAAAGAGACGAGAGAAATTCACGTCCCGAGAGCATTCCTATTCGACCGTATGAAAAATGCAATAAGTATAACCTGCTTTGCTCTAAGAAGAGTGAATGAGGGGAAGTGTCAAGCGACTGTTACATTACAGTGAGGGTATAAGTAAGCGGGGTAACGTCGGCTGCGGGTGAACTGAATGGAGGCCGAGGCATGTCATTGCGTGACAACTGCCAGTGGGGTATCGACAAGCGGCGGTTCGAAACCATGCTTCTCCGCAGCTGGATCTTGCACTAAACCACGTCCCTTTCCCGACCGCTTCGGTGCACTGGCACTCAAACCCCGAATAGTCTCTGGACGCTTCAAGATGGCGTCCGCCAGCGCGTTGTTTCTGAAAATGTCTTCTTCTTCCTCCCAGGGATCTTCGTCCTCCGAACCATCCTCCATACCATCCCAGTCGCCCAGGGACGACTCATCCGAGGTGCTCTTGACGTTTTCGGCACGTCGCCGCCGCCCTCGGCCCCTCGACGATCCCGATGCCGACGAATCAGGTGTCCGCCGTCCACCGTGTCTGGGATCTCGATTTGGAACACACAATCCCATGCCAGACCATAACAAGGGTGACATGCCGGGACCCGCACCCGAATATAGACCGCCGGAGGCGGGTGCTGCAATTCCCGGTGGATGAGAAGCGAGCATGGGTGCAGATGCGAGCAGGGCCTGCACATGTGCTGGCGCACTGGCGGAGTTCTGAGTCTGCATCGCAGGTGGGAGCGGAAAGGGCGCGAGCGCGTGATACTGTAAACGTGGAGACGAGTGCGAATGGGGTGACGTGGGAGATGAAAAACCAGACGACGGCAAGTTCGAGGCCTGTTGCGCCTGAAACGATGCGACAGCCACGTACGCTTGAAGCTGCTGCACAAGGTGGTGCATTTGGGCTTGAAGCTGCGATGCTTGCATGTTCGACAACGCAGAAGAAAAAGTAGGATTCCAAAGACTTACCTCTGCCTCTCTCCTTCTCCAAGCACCCGCATCTTCGTTCCACCTCCAACAAAGTTCGTCGCGTTCTTTGCTCGCCTGCTCGGCCTCGACGCGTAGTTGCTCTTCCCGTAACCGCGCTGCTTCGAGGGCATCGCGCATGGATGCGAGCTGTGTCCGTGCAATTACTACACCTTCATCCAAAGGCTGTGTATTAGGTGCCCTATAGCGGGGGTCCTCGGACATAGATAGCGATCGTGGCGGGAGTGTTGACTCCCTGGAATTAGTCGGTGTCGATGGCCCAGCACCATCAGTAGAGTGACTGCGAGATGGATTACGATACAATGCAACCGATCAAGAAACATGTACGCACGTGGATGCGGCTATAGATAGGGGCGGACAAGGGTGAATATAAGGAAAGGAATTCGCCACGCTGTCAGCCGTGGACGACAGCGATGACTTGGCGCTCGGATCTATTTTCGACGCGCGTATCCTTGTTCGGGCACGGACAAGTTGGGTACAACCCCCACTCGTGGACGCCGTCTGGGAGTCACGAGGTTGAGGGGTGCGGATGCCTGCACATGCCGCTGAGACGGGCGGAGATGAGGGGACGACTTCGGGGGCATGTCCTATGACCGTCGAGGCGGAACTGACATCCACCTCCGCGTCCGTGGCAGTCATTGAACCGGGAGGGCAGGAGCATGAAGAAATGCCGTCCGTGTGAGAGCACACGCCAGAAGTACTGTGATCGGAGATGCCACCAGACGATGCGACCGCCGATGTAGAGGACGTGTCGCCGTTTGGGAGCGTGTCCCTGACACTGCTGTCACCTTCGGACGCGGTGCCCAGGCGCGGTGCGAGACAGTCCAGGTCCAAAGTGCCCCCAGCAGACTCTGGAGACTGCGAGCGAGAAGTAGAGGACGGGGAGTCGTTCCCGGGCGCACTCGCGTTCGAGAGCGTGTCGGCGGAGGGATGGTCGTGGTCAGCAGTCTTGAT
>JBBPNQ010000122.1:0-32728 GCA_038090975.1 Boletellus pseudochrysenteroides
AGCTGCGAGATGAACACGTGAGTCGGTCGTGCATGCATCGCTAAGGGGGGGGGGACAGTAAGAGACACGCACTCTGTCGAGCGGTAGCGTGATTCGTGCGGCCAGGGGCCGCGTGCGTTCAAAGCTGCCCGGATAATCCCTGGGGAATGGCGCGAGAAGGGGCCGCTCGGAGTCGCATTTGAATGAACGCGCGCGGGAGCGCGTGCTTCTGTGTATCACGGGTGTCGTAACATCGTCGCGGACGGCGGTTGACCAACACAGCTCCGTGAAGCACTCTACAGGCGAGAGAAGGAGTTGCTCGTCCAGGGCGTCCAAGCATGAGACGTCCAGGTCGACCCCACACAGTGCGCAGTCGTCTGCAACGGAAAGGAGACCCGGGCTGGCAAGCGCCCGCCAGTCCGTCGAGTCTCCCTCGCACTGTTTCGGGTCTTGATCGTACATAGGGTATTGCTTGTGGTCTGGAGGAACGAGGGGCGATGGAGGAGCGCTGTTGGTCCAGCCACGCGCCGCCTCCAAGGGCGTATCGACAAAAGAGTAGGAGCGTGGCCGCAGGATGGCCCCATCGACGGGGCTGAAACAAATGCTCAACTTGAGACATGTCAGCCGGAACAATGTCCAAGACAAGACCATGGACGGATGGACGTACCGGCGAGTCTGGAACAAGGTCGTCTATACTAATGCGCGCGGACTTTGGGAACGACAGGCGTTTGGGGGCATACTTGTCCCCGGGCACGTACCAGTCGACCGAGAAGCTTGTCTTGTCAAAGTCCATTTTGAACAAGTACGAAAGAGATTATTAAACGAACGAAGGAAAGAAACAGACGGAGCGCGTCTGCGGAAGAAGAGGGAAAGAGGGGCAGTGGGGGTGCAGTTTGGGTGGATCTGGATGGAACATCCCGTTAAATAATCGTGAGCAGGGAAGCAGCGCAAGACCCTTGGAGAACCATGACAGGATCGTCCCCATTCCGTCCTTATGTAAAGATTCCGATGGACGGACATTTTCATTTAATATCCACAAGGGACCGCGACGAGCTAAATTGCATCAGAATGTAAAAAAACATACGTTCCTGAAGAAAATAATTAGCGAGCACACTCGTCGACAGACAGGTATATGTACTGATGGAGATATCTGTGTACGCGGCTCGACTAGGTAACGTATATGCCAGGGATATATACAGTCCACGGAGAGCAGAGCGGGGGACAGCAAAGCCAGGGCCCATTGTCACGATAGCGATAATGAAGGGCATAAGTATCAAATTATAAGTGAACGTGGGGTGCGGGATACGCCAGGAAGACACTCCTACAAAACGCAAAAGGTATGTGTCGAGGAATCAGAGGGTGGAAAATATCAACAGTGGAAGGAAAAAAAAAAGAGGAAAAAAAAAGTAGATAAGGTAGCGGAAAGTATGAACGTAAGTATAGACGGTCCAGAAGTCAAGTGAATAAAGAAAGAGTCAACCAATAGCCCAAAGGTATTTCACGTCTCTCCCGATACTCCACTGCGCTCGGGTACCGATGATGATGGGGGAATTCACCTACGCCATATCGGGAATGGCATGGAGGTCAGGTGAATCCGAGTGTGGGCGGCATTCGACAAAGACGGAAATCCGGAGCCAAACCGCTCTCATCCACTTGATTTGGTTAGACCTCTTTACACGCTATCGGTTGTTTTGTGATTGGACCGGAAGGACAGACGAGACGAGACGAGACGAGGGGTGACGCATACGTAGAGGAGAGGGGTATCAAGGAGGAATGCAGTCGAGAACTTCATGCCAAGGTGTTAGTTCGCTCCACTAATGGCTTCATGCTCAGCTTCGACGCGCATTTCCGGAATTTCAGGACCTGGACCGGCGACACCGTTCTCTTCTCCGATGCCGTCTACCATTCCGACGACATCCTCCTCTACGCCCTCTCCAATCTCATTCGTACCTGTACCTGCGCCACTCGCCGTGTTTCCGCTCACTGTGCGCCTTGAGCCGCCTTGTGGCCCTGACCGTGGCGGATTAGCACACCGGTCTTTGCCATGGGCTATGCGTAGGTTGGCATAATCTGGCTTGTTCTTCACACCGTCAATCGCTTTGATGGCATTCGAGATGTTGGTGAAGTTGACGAATGCACAGTTCCTGAAAACCAAGATTGTCAACTTCCGTCTTCGATCAAGTCAAAGCTGCCTACTTTTCCTTCAGGAAGTTGACCAGCTCGATGTCGCCATACTCCCCAAAGTCTCTCTTGAGCTTCTCCTCACTGAACAACTCAAAGTCTTCAATGTTGCCAACATACACGTTCCGGGTAGCACCGGAGTGCACTGCCAAAGCTAACGAGGGCGGAAGTGGTCCCGAGTTCTTTCCCCAGCCAATCTTGAGACGACGATTGTTGAGAGTTAGGCCCTGGTACGACGACACCTGGAAGAACGTGAAAGCAGCGGCTGGGTCGACAAAGGTAACAAACTGGATATATGATACCATCAGAAATCATCCCCTGGACGGAATACACACTCACCGCAATATGCTTGTCTTGCATGTACCGCACACTTTGTAATACACCTCCCCTAATTGCGTTACAGAGGTCCTCCGTCGTCGTCTCCGGGTGGATGTTACCCAAGTACACGGTTCTATTAAGTCCTTGCATTCCTGCACCGGCAGCCAAGCCCATGCCATCTGGCGAAAACGCAGCGTATGGAGAGAATGGACCGCCAAATGGGTTCGGTGCTCCGAAAGGTGCAGCAGAGTTGGGCGTCAGGGTTGCGGAGTGGACGAGGGACTGCGCAGCGGCAGCCTGAGCGGCTTGAGCAGCGGCCTGCTGCGATTTGGGGATGTATGCGCATCTGTCTTTGCCGTAGTTGACGCGCTTACCAGCCCAGGCGGGTTCCGTAGGCAGTGTGTTGACTACCTAAAGGAAGGTAACAGGAATTAACCAAGCCCACCAATGGATCACGCAGACATGCAGTACATACCTTTGTGGCCACCGATATGCTCAAAAAGTGCACAAATCCAATGTTCTTGTCCCTCACAATCTTGACCTGATCGATCAGTCCAAATCGGCTAAGCTCGTCTCTTAACATCTCCTCTGTCATTCCTTCATCAAGCCCACCTAAATAGACATTCCTGCTCGCGTTACTCTGTTGAATCGCAAGCTGTACTTGCGCCGGGACGGGGGATGGTTTTCCCCAACCGATCTTGAGTTCTTGACCGTGTAAAGACAACTTTTTGATCGTTGCATCGGCATGGAACGAGGCAGCCGTTTGACCGTCAAGGAAAGAAACGAAAACACAAGACTTTTCCGGGAGCACTCGAATAGATTCTAGAGGTCCAAAGTGAACAAGGTTGAGGAGCTCGTCGACAGATGCAGTTGCCGGTAAGTTTCCAATGTAAACAGTACGTGCAGTGGCGTTAGGAGGACCAGAAATGACTGCGGAGAGGGCAGCGGGGGAGTAGGCTCCAGGTGTGGGCGGAATGTTGACATTCAACGAAGGAAGGCGCGGTTGCTGAGAAAAATTCTGCCGTCAAAGTACATGTGAGACAAGCGTCGCAACAACATATTGCCCACGGATGATATCAGACGACCATACACACCTGTCCAAAGCTCCCTGACTGGCTCGAATATGGGAATCCACCCAGCATTCCAACACTAGGGAGACCCATACCGAGCATCCCATAACCGAATCCACCAGCGCTGTAAGGGCTGGCTCCATTTGCTTGTCCGTGCTGCCCTGCCTGCTGCTGCTGTTGGGCAAATCCAACTCCTGTGTGAGGGCTCATCTGTCCGCCCATATGCATGCCCTGACCGTTGACGGCAGTGTTAATACTGAGCGACGGCGTAGAATACAATGCGTTGGGCGTAAATGCGGGGGAAGAATTGGGTTGGAACGATTGGGAAATCGATGCTTGGGGACCGTATCCGTAGTTCGCGAACGCGTCACGATTGGAAGTGTTCGTACCGGAATTGGCAGGAGCGGAAAGACCAGCGGAGGGCGTCACGCCATTGAGTGAAGTAGGGGACCAACGAGCTTTTTTGGCATCTGGGCCACCGACGGAATCCATAGACCTCTGGTGAAAGCGGATGGAGATGTGTCAGCGGTGTGAGGGGAGCTGGTAGGGAAGCCGGACCTTCATCATGTCGAGGTCAAAACCGTAAGCGTAGTGAGTTGCAAAGGCTGTTTGAGAGTCGTCCATTGCGTGTGTCGAGAAAATAGGGATCCGATTGCGGAAAAAGAGAATGGAGAGAGGGAATTGGCAACGGCGGAAAGTCGTTGAAAGAAGGTTCGAGGAATGATAATGAAACAGAGAACGAGTAAAGTTAGAGAAAGAATGACCTCAGAAAATAGAGGGATAGGTAGGGAGTGTGGGGGATGTGGTCTGGGAAGATATGCAACGCGAAGGTCGAAAGCAGTGTCAAAAGTGCGATTTTTCAGCAAACTTTTGGACACTCCTCAACTTGAGACAAACGAGTGTGGGTGTGCTGGCGGGAAGGGGGGGCGAAGAAGAAAAAACACGCACAAAAAGCAGATATAGAGGGGGAGAGAAGAGTGCTGTGCTTATAGATAGAGGGAAAAGGTTGGTAAAGGGTTAAGGACAAGACCAAGATTGACGAGATCAGAGCCCGCGCCCTGGAGAGGAAGAGAAAGGTGTTAGAACGACTCTAAACGAAGGGGTATCAGGAAGAACCGGGGGCGATGCATGTGGAGAATACCGAAACGACGCGGGAAATGGAGACCAACGGGCGGGACTTACGTCGAGAAGGGACGACGAGGAAGACGAGGACAGCGGCGGGGGCGGCGCTCGTCAAGCACAAGACTCGTCAAGCTGGACAAGTGAGAATGCGAAAAAAAGCAACCAACAAAAAATTGGCCCGTTTGTCAAGATAACCCGAGCGGACGCTTCGTCTGCGTGCATCACATTTCACTTTTTCACCACGCACGGACCCTGCCTACGTAATTATTAAATTAAATCTAATCTTTTATTTCCTCCTCGCGCCCTCCCACAGCCCCGCCTCCGCCCGCCGTGCCCGCTCCACGTCCAGCGCGTCCGCCTCGTCCTCCTCCTCGAGCTCGGCCGCCAACGCCTCCTCGTCCGTCTCGCCCGGCATCAGCTCCTCCTCCGCGATATCCGCACTTGGCCCACCTCGCGTTCTCGTCGCCTCCCGCTCGTACGTCCCTGTGAGGCAAGCCAGAGCGCCCATCCCCCACCCAGACGGCGGGCAAATAAGCGGCGTGTACACATCCCGGTGGGGCGAAAGCCGAGGTAGCCCGGCGGCCCGATCCGCCGCCTCCGTGTCAGGGTCAGCGAAAGACGCTTTAGCGGGGTTCGGCCCTGCAGGTGCAGGGGAGGGACAGAGCGACTTGAAATACTCTTTATGGGTGTGATACCGTGCACCGGCGGCCTCGACGGCGTGTTCGATGGCCGCTATGGTGAGCTGCAGATAGTTAGAATACGCAGCATATCTCTGCGTAGGGTCCTGAACACACATGATCGCCCTGTCGCCATGCTTGGCTCCGTTGTTTTAGCCGTATCTCCCTCTCCCTCCACACAATCGCCCTGTGCATTATATCCGTCACGAACGACACCATTGCAGCTTGCAAGTGTCGAATAAGCTGAGCATCGATGGACTGCACGACCGCCGACTTGTCTTCCTCTCCATGCTCAAGGGAAGAGTGCAATCTATGTGCATAGGTTAGTCAAAGAAACCGGCAAGTCGCAACTCACCCCATCAGCTTCCCCAGCGCACCCAAGTTCAACAAATCCATGCCTTGGCTGCCAAGATACGCCGCATCGACACCCAACTCGGTAAATTGGGCTTTCAGCTTGTACGGAAGTGTCAAGCCTCCTTTGATCTTCCTGGGCACGTTCCCCGCCGCCTCTCCTTCGGCGCCCAAAGGCGGCTCAGAGCTTGCCACGAACGTTGACGCGACCGGCGTCCCACACCGTTCCAACTTTGCTTTCTTGCCTGGTTTCAGTTTCTCTATCCCTGCGTCTATGACACCCTCGGTTGCGGCGTTGTTTTCGCGAATCTGTGCTCTTTTTCGGCGCATATAAAGTCGTTTCTGGATGCGACGGCGTGATCGAGGGGAGAACAATGACAGGTCCGATTCAGCGTTCGCAGCTGGGTATGGATTGGTGGGAGTCGCATTGCCAGGTGGGAACGTAAACATATTGGCCACTCCAGGCTGGAAGGATACCTCGAGTGATGGAGACTGAGAGGAGACATGATGCGGCGAAGGCGGGCCCAGTATAGGAACGCGGCTCGTTAAAGTACTTTGACACGGGGGTTGACGTTCCATAGGGTCGGCGTCTCCAGATAAGGCCAATAGTACCGGGTCGATCACCATGTTAGATGACGACTCGGAGGCATTGCACGTTCCTGGCGGCGTAGTTATCCGTTCTGATGGACCCGGCACTTGCGCATCGCGAACGTGAAGTTCATCCCCGTGTTCTGGTAGAGTAACTGAGCCCTCTCGGCTTTTGCTCGCTTCCTCATCCTCCCTCAAGATGCCGTCCAGAACCAGCAGATGTGGGACCTCCAAACGACCCATCAATGCCTCACGTTTTTGAGCAGATGAGAATTGAGGTGACGGAGAACGGTGAGCCCGTAGCGGGGAGTGGCGACCTTCCTCAACTACAGCTTGCGCTTGGGCCCGACTTGGCGCACGCCCTTTCCCAGTACCGCGAGGCCGTCCTCGTTTTCGCTTCTGTGGTTCGTCGACCACGGCAACATCGCCCTCGGCAGACGCGAGATGCTCCTCCTGAACGATCCAGGAAGCCATGCGCTCCTCCACGTCGATCCACGCTTGGCTGACCTCGAGCGCGGGTGTGCACACATCCGCGTCCGTGTCAGCGCACGAATCAGAGTCAAAGGAGGACCGATCAACTTGCATCTCCGCGTCCTGACGTTCGTCTCCAGAGCCACCCGCCACGTCCAGGTCTTCGCCACCCTGCTGCACGTCCAATGCTCCAGCGCCCTCCTCCAGCGCCTCCAAGTACATCCATACCTCCCATTCGGTCCTCGTTGGGACGCAAGCAGCGATGAGATCTGGTCTCCATCTGGAATGCACCGAGAGGGCCCGGAAAAATGCGTCGTGTTCCGTGGGCGTCCAACCGGAGGGAGCGTCGGTGGCCTCCCCGACTGTGCCACCCGCGCTGATCAGGTCCTCGCTGACCTGGGATCCCACCCCTAGTCCGAAACGCGCCCTGGTATCTTTGAGATGTTGGACGAAACAGGGGAGGTATCCTCCCAAAACATCGTATTCATCCATACAACCTGTTGAAGGAGAGAGCAGTGTGAGATCAAGGCAAGCAATCGGGTAGAACTAGGGTCGTTTGAGCGTCGCGATGGAGCATCCTTTGATATTTCAATGTGCGTTGCGGAGATCCGGGAGAAGGGAGGTCCTCCGTGTCGGCTAAAATAAAGAGAGCAAAAAAGGGCTCAACCGGGAATTGAACCCGGGTCACGTACATCTTCACCATCTCAGTGGCGGGGAATACCCGAAGCACGTATCATGCGACTAGACCATTGAGCCGTGTTCAAGCATTCGAAAATGCTTATTATGTGGAAGACGAACATGTTTGCCACATCTTCACCATCTCCTCCACAGGTGACTCGTTCTGTACACGGATCGAGTGTTTGTTACAGCTCTAAGCATCCCTCCGAGTCGAGTTGCATCATGACTCAAGCTTGGAAACGTTGTCGACATGGCTGTCAGCGTAGAGATTCCTACTAGGATTCGTGGCCTGTTCTGCCGTTTCTATCGGTTTCAATCAAGGTTAACTAAACGGCGACATTGTCAACAATCCAGACAGGGTGAAGCAAGTGTGCTTCGAGGAGATCAATACGCAAAACGGGTTTCCATTGATTTCCCTGCAAATGACCACAGGCATCACCAAGTGTCGAGCCGTATGCTCCCCGTGTTACAAGTTGCTTTACTACAAAGAATGCCGGAGAGACCTGACGCGGGTGGGTCACAGAAAGCTCTATCTCAGCTTGAACAATCGCTTCTCTGGATTGAAATGATCCAATAGCTCCATATTTTCAAGCCTCAGGCTGGCCACGCCAACCCTATCCGCGACGTCCCCATCCCGATCGATGAGTAACAGAGCATTGTAGATCACGCGCTTGTGTTGCTCCCGGGAGACAAGCAGAAATTCCTGTTGCTTGTTGCTTCGTTGGTTAGCCAACTGTGCAGCATGGTGACCGTAGAACCTCATTCGTTGCGGTTTAGGTTGTCCTTCAAGTCGAACGAAGCAGCGTCCATCATGTTCGTCGTCCGTCTCGCTGTCACTGTGATGATCCCTTGGAGTTTCGACGGGACTCAGCTGGATGACAATGCCCTCGATCAGTAATTCGTTTCGGTCAATTTCCGGGAGTACCGCTGGTATCTCCTCAAGTATTGTTCTTGATAAACGGAACACTGAATCTTTCCTGAGGCTTATGTCTTCGGAGGAATCTTCGTCATCAGTGTCTGACGACGATCCCGTGTGAGCACTCTCACTTCCATCCCGAGCCACAATGACACATCTCACCTTCATTGTCCTCGTCAGACTCATAACCTGATTCAGAGTCCGAGCTCGAGTTCGAATCATCGTCATTTTCCCGAGAGTCGATGACATCTTCATCTTCTACTTCTTCTGGCTCCTTTATAATATCGGATGTCGGGTTGAATTTATATATCAGCTCCGGTTTGTCATTGCATCCAGCTTTCCATACATGCAGGGGGGGCATGATTGCATCGTAGGGATCCTCGGCCCCAATCATGACACGATCGCTCACCCCACCTTCCCACCCAGCCCACGACCATGTTGGAAAGTCGACGCGGCGACGCGGCGGAGTAGAATGAAACCACAATAGTGCTCTTGGAAGGTCCTCTACAGGAAGACCCTGCACGAATCCGCCCTCGTAATGATTTTCCGCGAGGCGCGTCAACATGGCAGAGAATGCGTTGAGCGTGTCAGCGTCGTCGGTCATTTTTTTCATCGTGTACGAGCGCACGAGGTTCAGGTACGTTGCGAAACTGTCGTCGTCGACCTGAGCTTTCTCATCTTTAGAAATAGGGCGGAAAGGATCTCTGAGGATACCACGACCAATGACACCTTCGGCCCCTGTGACTTCGGACTTGCCCGGGTCCTGCACCACATCATCAAGTGCTGCTCGCCGCTGTTCGTCCGACGGGAGATGGAATGGTGAATTGGAATCGTCGAGGGACTCGCAACACTGGACAGAGTTGCACTCAAAGTAAATTTGGTGATTCGTGAAGAACAGACATCGTGGCGAGAGTAGCCCCTCCTGGAATGTCCACGCCCTAGACGCCCAAGGGGACCACGAGATCTGTTGAGAGAGCGTGGGCATCGCAGACAACAACCGTTTACCCCAGATCTCGTAGGACAATTGAGGAACTACACCCTGCAGCGTGCCTACACGGGGTAGTCCACTCCGAGCGGACTGACCAGAAAGGCATACGATCGTGGCCCACGCACCACTGTAGATGGCGCTCATGGAGGCGATTTGTATGGCCTTCTCTACATCATTTCCCTGGTCTATGCACAAGGAATCTGCCCAAAGGTATCGTTTGCCGAGGTTGCAGGTCACGACCATGGCATCCTCGAGCGTCGCGGGCACGGCCGGCAGTATCTCTCCCAGCTTGTAACTGGGTTGATCTACGCCTCCCCACACATAACTGAGGGCAAGGTAATCACAGCTGTCAAGAGGATACATGACGATCCGGCGGGTCTCCACGTCGATGAGTTTGATCTGCTTGAGGCTCTCCGAAACAAGGGGTCGACAAGTGATGTGATGGAGGTTGTCGCATCGGTGAAGCCAGCCTTTAATCATGCCATAGTCGAGGGTCTTGGGGTCCACTGGTCTCACCCTCAAGGCGGGGACGCCGTTCGAGGCATACTCTTCAGCGTCCACGAGCCCGATGGCGTCCACGGCCTCCCCTACGAGTTGTTTCGGCTCGTAGACCCCGTCTTCCAACGACCAATCTGTCACGGACGTGTACACACACATTGCGTACGGACCCTTTCCCCGCACATACCCCCTCCAACACAGCGCCTGCTCGAGACGGTGCACCGTCCACCCTGTGACGGCCACCAGTTCACCCCCGGAGCGAACATTTTCCATGTCTTCATCCGTCAGGTAGCTCACGTCGAACAGGAGGCGACACAACGGACACGTCACGAGCAGCCGGAGAGACCGAACAGGACCGAGAAGGGGCAACTGCATTGTCTTCTTGGTCGCCCTCCCGGAATGGTTGTCGTCGTAATCGTCCAACACAAACGGACGAAGACGTGCGATCCTGCCGAGCACCTCCAATTGGCTGCATCGTTGGCATAACACGTGCGTGGATCCTTCGTTGAGGGTGGGGAGAGGGTTGAGGGGAGGGGAGGGGCGTGTGGGTTCGGTGTCGGGTGGCAGGGTCGAACCTGGGCTTTCCCACTGCCATACATACCGAGGGCATCTCTCCACAACGTGGCCGGTCTGTCTGCAGACCAAACAGAGACAATCCCGAAAAGAATCTGATGCGGATTCCATGCGCTGGGAGCCCGTCTTTGTTGGGACGTCAAAAGGAAATTTCGTAGGTGTCGCGGGGCTCGGCGGCGAGGGTTGGCGATTGGTTTCGACCAGCGGTTAGCGAGCCGAGTAGGTGCCGTCCGTCTTGCCGTACCACCAAGGTGCAAGTAACACGACCACCAAGGGACCACTAGGGGGGAAAAGGGTACCAGTCCCTATTGAACAATCTACAAACATGTGTAATGCACTATATCGAGACGAGACAAGAAAAAAGAAAGTCCGTGTGAATCAATGCACATGAATCGAGACTCGGAAAGAAGAAAAAGACCATGGTACGTGTATCATCCACCCTTCCTATCTCACCCACCAATGCTCTGCGATCTAAACTCTTACAAAGGGCGACGTGCCTTCTCAGTCATGGGCGCAACTGGCTGGGTGGCGACGTGAGCCTGTATGAGTGGACCAAGCATCAGTCAGAGTCCACACTTAATTGTAATCAAAAAGTGGACTCACTTCGTCGTCAGCAAGGTGGATGTACTGCTTCTTGGCGCGCGAGCGCTTGATGTACTTGGCAAGAGCAAAGACACCGACGAAGAGGATAGCAGCGCAAGCCGCAAAGACGGTTGAGGTGGCACCCTTCTGAGAGTTGATTTGGAGGTATGGGTATGGGTCATGGTAGCCAGAGCTGCAGGCGGCAGCCCATTGCTTCTGAGAAGTGATGGCGTAGTTCTGTAGGGGGGAGGTGATGTCAATGCGTGAAAGGCGTGCAAAACAGTGATGAATGATCCCACCTCGAGCCTGTAGATGAACTCGGTGACGGGGATGTCCGCCTTGTGGCCGAAAGCGTGGTAGGTCTGGAAGTTGTCGCTCGTGCCGTTCTTGAACTTGATTCTCACGAAGTCACGGTCCTCAGGAGGGGGTCCGCGGCGGAGCTCAAAGGCGAGGGCAGAAGCAAAGTTGGCTGGATGAACATTGCATCTCAGTATTCGCAAGTCTGGCCATATCTATACACATGAACTTACGGATGCCAGCAAGTTCGGGGTCCTGCTTGATGAGCTCGAGCATGTGGAAGAGAGAAATGAAGGGGTGGTAGGAGGTCTCGATCAGTAAGAACTGGAGAGGGTCGCCGTTGAAAGCGATGCGCTGGAACGAGTTGACGACCGAGTGGAGGATAGTGCGACCAGCCACTAAACGCCAACAATGTTCAGTCCCAGCTCCCAACAGGCAGCCAGTTATGCCAACGTACAGTTACCAATACCGCCAACATCTTTAGAGGAGAAGATAGCATTCTCGTGGTAGTTAGCAAAGCCACGAGCCTGTTCAACGAGAGTGGGGGGAAGACGGTGTGCGTAACTCTGGTTGTAGACCAGTTGGGTGCTGATGTAGTCGTAGATATTCCAAGCATTCTCCAAAGTCGTGGGGCGGCCGAACACGTAGTCACGGACAGCGCCGAAGAAGGGTTGCGCGCCCTTTGCGACGTTCTTGAAATCGGAAGAACCATATACCTCCGAGATGTGCGTCTGGAAAGCCTGTGGAAACGTGGTAACGGATCAGTCCACATTCCTTGATCTCGTGGAAAGAAACGTAATAGAACGTACCGGGCAGTTGGTCCAGGGTTCGAGGGAGCGGTCATTTCCAGGTTCGACGGTCTCGATGGGGACATACTGGTATCCACCGAGAGGGGCAACGACCGTAGTGTCATTGGCAAGGAGGATCTTGTTGCTTGGATTGGGAGGGTAAAGCCCCTGGAGAAGGGCGATGGCGGAGTCGAAGATCACAGGACCCTCACCGCCAGCCTTGGCGTGGACGTGGAGCTCGTGGGTGTCGACGATGTCGGATCTCATGCCGGAGATATAGGACGGCGAGGTGCTGGTCAGGTAGACCGAGCGAAGGAAGGCTCCGAGCTGGAAAGACTCGGACTACGAGAATTAGAGCAAACTTGTGAGAATCTGTTGAAAGGAAACCGGGAGTCATGCTTACTGCGCCGAGAGGAGTACTCTCGGTGAAGGCAGGCTCGTAGGTTTTGGGATCTTGGTAGTATTCGTACCGTTGGCCGTTGCGGGCAATGACGAGAACACCGAGGACTTCATTAGCCATGATGATTTAGTCGTTGGGCTGGAAGTGTCTGGGAGTGAGGCAGAAACTACAAGAAACTGATGGGGAACAAAGACGGAGTGGCCATCGAGGTCTTATAGTCTGCGAGAGCGCGTGCATGGCGCATGGCGAGCAGAGCCGAACACCGTCAGGGTGGGTACCAGAAGCTATATGACATGCGTGTCACATTGGGACCTGAAGCCAGGAAAACGCGAGGCCGCTTTCTTCCAAAGGGACCTTGCATTGTTTGTCCGCACAGGCGAGCAGGAATGAACGCAATGCTCAAGGTCCGGTCACGGGATGACATGCGAGGGTCTAAAGCTGCTTCTGGAATGGACGTTGTACCCGGATTAGAATGGCGTCAATGTCACCTCGACTGATCGCAAATACGTCGGTGCTACGCTAGCGAGGCCTGCTAAAGGACGGAAAATGGCATTTGGGTCGCGCCCCGCATCAGAAGTGTCAGATGCACGCACGCTCGGCGACCACGTGCCTGAAGGATTTTATATTTAATGAGGGTTGTGGCCGAGGAGAGGTAATTGTAATGAAGTATGAATTGCCGTCGACAGCCTCGTTTCCAACACGCGCTGGACGGGCGATTTGAGCCACCCTTTGAGTGGGGAACGCTTCAGCGTGGTTCTCCAGTCCGATGGGCGATACTGTTGCGACGAGAGAATCCTGAGCCCATTGCACTGCTCGAAAGCCAAGGCTTGCGATGGGCAGTGTAGGAAAGAGCGACATATGAACGGCCACGTGGGACGCAGAACGGGGTGCAGCGGCCCACGGCTGGATTAGATAACGAGATCAACGTACTGCGGCGCCAGAGCGCGATCTCAGCTGATGGCGTCAGGCAGAAAAAAACATTAACGGCGCGTTGGAGGCCAAAGTCAAGTAAGCCGTCTTACATGTTGATCTAATTTACTTTTTTTTCTTGCCCTTGGTGTGCGACGTCCCTCCTCCACCCGTCGATTTCCCGCTGTGACTCTGCGCGGGGGTGTTCTCCAGAACCACGCCCTGTGTCGCACCACCCGCACCTCTCCGTTTCTTGCCACTCCCAAACGAGGATCTTTCGCTCTTCTTTAACCACCGTTCCGGGTCAGGTGGAGGTGTGACACCCGGAATCACGCCCTTGGGCACACGTTTCATCCGCACTGTCTTCGCCTTGTCGACGATCGCGGAGTCATCAGGGCTCTCTTGAGTCAACGCAGCACTAGCAGACGCCAAATGCGCAGCGGGTTGAACGGATGGCGGTGGGGACGTCTCAATCGTGGAAACAACCGAAGAGGGTAGTGCGTCAAGGGCATGCAAGAAACCCGTGTTGATAAAGTCGAGGTGCTTCTGTGAGGCGGTGAGGTTCGTCAGAACATCAGAATATTCCTCCGATTGCTAGGATGGCGGTCAGCGATCGGCGACACAGGCAGTGCGAGAACGCACAGGTTCAGCTGTTTCAAGCAGCTCGTTGTAGAGGTCAAGACTGGACTGGTACGAGCCCTGGCGATAATTCTGCGCACAGCAAGTCACACAACGTCGATCTCACATGAAGTAGGCATCCGCACCAACTGAGCCTCGAGATGAAGCATTCCTCGGTGATCTTTCTCAGATCGTTTGATTTTGTTGAGGGCGGTGGCTGCCTCCTCCTCCCTATGGAGGCGGTACAGGGCATACGCCTCCTCAAATGTGCAATCTGGGCCGTTGGCTATGAGAGAGAGTGCAGCGTCATATTGCTCTGTTTGAAGAAGCAGAAACAATTTAGTCTGGAGTGCATTCTTATCGGCAGGGTGAAAACGAAGGACTGGAACGTGTTGCGCATGTCAGTGGCTCCTGAATGGAGATGAAATGGGACCACTCGCTCTTATTACATGTCTTGATGGCGTTGGTGAAATGACCACCCTCGATTTGGGCACACAACGATGCGAACAGCCGCCTGAGCCGTTCGTGCAGCGGAACTGGCTGCTTTTTCCGCGGCTGGCGTTTGCTTGGAACGGTAGGCTTTGTGGTCCTCCTGGAAGTCTTTGGAGGCATCGTGGACTCGGACGGGTGGTCGTTGTGGCGGTGCACCTAATTACCGTCGCTCTTCAAACCCAACAGCAAGATAAAAACCCAAATGTCTGCAGACGAGTAAGTGCAGTGTGCATACACGACCTCACCGCTGACTGGCTCATAGATCTGCTCAGCAAGCTCAGCCGAACACCCAGGATGCCAGGATGCATGAACCCCCAACAGCCCCGGCAGCGATGGCCACCACGAACAAGAAACGACCCAAGATTGACCTCACCGTCCTGTCCGGTGAACGCAGACGTGGTAAAAGCATGTTTGGTATTGTACTCGGCACGTTGAACAAGGCCAAGATCGAGGACAAGGAGAGGAGCGCGAGCGACGCCGTCCGTCTCTCTCCCTCGCTCACCGACCATTCGACTGACGACCCGTTTCTCAGGCAAAAAAACGACAGCTGATTGAGCAGAGACTACAGACTAAACTACGCAAAGAAACTGACACCGTCAGGCGAGCAGAAGAAGCCAAGAAGGACAAGACCTCCGCCAACAGAAAGGAAGAAGACCTTCAGCTCAAAGATTCCATCGTGCGTGCGCTTTGCGCTTCCGTAGCCTATCCCCTGTTCATCCGTTTCTAGTACAAACTTCGACGCACACGACTTCCACTACTAAGCAACTTTTTGTTGACATCCGACATCATCCCGTCGTCCGACGCATCCCCGCTACCATCATCCAATCCACTTGTAGCCCCCTCGCGCTCTCACCCACCACCTTTGTATTATCTTCCAGCTGTCCTGACACCTACCCAAGAGGCTTTTCTCGCACGGCGAAAGGAAGAGGTACGTTGCCCAGCGCCCCTCCTTTTGATGGCTATAGCTCTCAAATTTGGATGTGTACTCACCCTATTCGATAGGTTAGTGAGGCAACTGAGAAGGAATGGGCGGCTTTCCGTGAAGAGCGCACTGCCGGCATCGAAGAGATCAAGCAACTCCGACGGCGTGTGGCCGAAGAGGACGCTCGTCGCAAAAAGGAGCGCGAGGAAACCTCCAAAGAGGAGGTTGAGGACAGAGAGATGGCCGAAGAGTCCCCTATATCCAGGCATGAACCCGCACCTCAACCAGATGCCGACATGGAAGTGGACGAAGAACCAAAGCTCGAACCGGAGTCCGCAGAGTCCGAACGGAAAGACGACTCTGGTGGCATGCGGGCCGACGATGAAGATGCAGTCGAGTATTGAGTGACTGGAATCTGTAGGTCCGTTTCGTATGCATTTCTTTTTGTAGTCGTTGTTGCTTTCTTGACAACTTTGTCTTTACTTCGGTTGACCCCAATTAAAGAACCTTTTCTCCTATCATCTGGTACTCGAGGAACGAGCAGCCTATTACAGAGCAGCGATGCAGACGATGTGGCTGTGTATAGTCTATGTCGCTGCCTTCTATGATTGGTTAGGACAGTCTAATTTGAGGATGCCATCAGAGCCTCAGTGCCATCGGCATTCAACTCGAAGTATACACTGAATACCTGATGCTGATCAAGCCCCTCGAGTAAGGCGTTTGCATTTCGATATGTACTATTCTGGCCCTCAGATCGACAGTCTGTTCCATGAAGGCAGTAAGGTTACATACCTCGAGGGCGCAACCACGACTGGGCCCAGATATCGCTCCGCTCAGCGGAGATCATCGCTGACTTGCCACGACCGACGCTTATTAAACCCTGTTTTGAGTTGCTGGGTTTCAATGTTCACCGCCTTTGCAGCCAAGTACTTGTGCGGTCCAATCGACTCGGGACCGAACAAGTAAGCGGTCGACACGTTAGGATATGGGAGCGCGTTATGCCTGCCAAATCGTAACGTATCGATTGATTGCAATCAGCGTGGGACCCACGAGGAGGGAGATCGGACAGTGTCGGTACAAGTAGTGGCAGGAAGTACGGCGAGCTTTCCAATGTTGCATGCAGAGCGACACAAAGAAAAAATTCCGGATAAGAAAGAGACCCTGGAGTGAATGGTAGCGTCACCACGAAGCCGGATGTGCCCGGGGGAGATAGTCGCCGAGCATCTCCATCATTATGGTGATGAACGTTCGTGGACAAGGCTGCTCCATGCGATGGATGAACCGAGAATGGAGAGCATAATGATAAGGCCATTTATTCGCCTCCGTGTCGTTGATGTGGCCGCATGCTTCTGGCCTAGCCTGCAAGAATCCTGGCCAGACGTAGCCAATGGATGTCGACGAGCGTATCTCGACAACGACAAAGGACGGGTAGCACCCGAGAGCAGCAGTGGCGTCAGTGCCGCAACGATGCGGCCGTGACACGAAACCAGCCCATTCAGGAGTAAAAGAGGTAACCTCACGACCATTCATGTGGTGACGAGCAGGGAGCTCCATTGACGCCGTGAACGACTGGTGGGAAAAACCGGACGACAGGGAAGTAGAGACGCCCACTGGCGATCCACTTTTTTTTTTTTTTCAAAGGACCGAGAGGGAATGCAAAATCAAATCACGGTCGTGCATCGACCCAGCCGCAAGAGAATGGCTTGAGTGTCTGGTAACCATCGCGTCTCCAGAGCTAGAAGCTGAGCGGTATCAGTACGTATGGCGTGAGCAGACAACCCACAGCATTCTGGCATGTGGATATTCCTGGCCGTTGGCAAGGGAGCATGGTCCCAGACTCGACCGTGCGACTGGGGAGCGCCAGCACGCTCAGCACGCTGCTAAGCTCGGCGGCCCTTGTGGGGTGGCGCCACAACGTCGTAAGTGCAGCATACAGGGTCCCAGAGCGTCCACCGCGCAGATAGACGAGTAGAGTGACAGAGACAAGTTATCTAGTGGTTCTGGTCGCAGGACGGCAGGGGATACTGAGGGGAAAGCAAAACATCATCTGACGAGCCTTCAAGTAAGCACAAGTCCAAGAGAAAAGAGAGTTCAGCCAGTCGGCCGCACGCCCCCCGTGTTCGTTTCTTGGAAATGAATTCAGCCTTCGCCCACGCCCCTGCATTCTCCGCCAGCTCCAATAACCTTATTTAGTCTGTCACTCAGTTCCGCCGACTCGTTCCTCAGTAGACAGAACTCACAGAGGCATGTGTGTCGACAGTACGATCACAGAACGGAAGACAGCTGTCAGTGTCCCCGAGTGCAGAGTGACAGCCGACCGCACGATCGCACCGCTGGTTGGGTGCAAGGATTAGGTCCCTTATTCCACCTTTAGATCTGGTGCTTCTCGCCGCATCACAAGCACTCCAACCCCGGAGGGACATCGTCAGAACTCACCTCATGTCAAACAAATAGAAAAAAATCTGGTTGGCTGATAAGGTCAAAAAAACCAATCCCCCTCCTTTCATTGACGCTGGATGGGGTTAGAGCAACATATGAGGAGCTTGGTGATCAGCATCAACATGCGCTTCCAAGTCGGACACGATTTCGTCCACACCTTGGTCTATACGATCCGTTGGAAACACTCTCGCCGTCCCCGTTGTCGGCTTATCCCCATTTCCCAGCCGGCTTTATCTCCATTTCCCCATAACTTGGCTCCGATTTCAAACGTGGAGCAAGTGCGAAGAAACAACGCACATCAAAGAGCCTGCTGGAATCCACCGGTTTGGCTTCACGGATGAGACGAGTCGTGTCTGCAGCCAATCAGTCGGTAAGCACAAAAAAAGGTGGGTTGTTGACTCGACATGCTGCCGTATTCCCGCATTTCCGCAGGATGTGAACCCTTAGTATCACCCTTTAATACAAGGTCAAATTTCAGGTGAAAAGAATAAAAAGAAGCACGTTTACAAATGAAGGACGTCAGCTGCCACGTCCGCGTGAAAGAGTAGGGGCCTACCTGGTGGTTATGGTTAACAAAATGAGCCATAATAGGGAGCTTACGGAATATCCCTGTCACCGGAGAAGCAAAAACGATTGATGCTGTGCCCAGTTCTCTTTGAATCTAGGTTTCATGTTCGAGTAATGAAGTATCAATCACCACGGTGATGTGATATGGCAGCCTGGAGCCTGGAGGTTGGTTGAGCCAGACGGCCATATTCCAAGTAGCCAGAAGAGTCAAAATCATGCGTTTCAATGTAAGTAATAGAAGAAAAACTTCTCGCTGAGAGAACTCATATAGTTCGGACCAGCCTGACTAGAGTGTCAGCTGGCAGCTGAACGCATTCTTAGGGTTGCGGCTCAGCCGTACAAGTAGCTGCCGGCAGGATCAAGTTAGCGAGATTCTTACGAGCGAGGGAGGTAAAGGCACACCCGTGTAGGCAACCTCGAAGAGCCTGTACTAGTAGGGTCAAGTGGAGCAATAAGCGTCTATGATCTATCCGAATGTCCGGTTACAACGTGTCCGAATGTCGGGCTACAACAGTGGAAACAGTTCATTCAACAATAACTTGAAGAACGCATGACATGGAGGGTAATCATGGTATACTATCCCGTTACGAGATGCCTCCTAGAGTCGTGCGCCAAAAAGAATGGCACTTGAAACTGATCATCAAGCCCAGCGTGCCGTTGGCACAGGCATAGATGTCGTAACCTAGCTCGGAGTGGTGATCACATCCGTAGCAGTCGTTCCAGGTGGGCAAAGTGCCGTCGGCATTGATGAACTCACAGCATCCCAAGCACTGGAGTAACTGCAACCTAGTACCTGTGTAGGTGCCAAACCAGTATCCGCAGAGTCATACCACCCATTACCAACGCTAATAGTCGGACTGGGAGTGAAGGTAGGGGGAGGGAGCGTGGGTATAGCACTCGTGGACGTATAGGTGGGGAGAAGCGCTTGATTTGCACTAGGTGTCAAACCGTTAATGCTCGTAGGGGGATATTGACCGTACGTGGCTATCGAGGAGGCGGGAATGGTGCCAGCGCCAACGCCACCTGTCTGCCACGACGCATATTGACCATTGAAGGGTTGCTGCGAGACACCAAGCGCTTCGCACGTTCCAAGTGCTGTCCGTGGGTCTGTGGGTACCCATCCACTCTGCAGCCCGAGCTGGTAGGACCAAAGTGGTGCTTCAACTGAATTAGTGGTGGATGAGTTGCCGATCTATTGAAGCTTCGTCAACGAACGTACATTGCAGAACAATGGAGGGAATTAGCAAACCTTCCAAGTCCAGTAGAACCAGCTCTGAAGGGCGTCCATGGAAGCTAGAGTGAATTCCATAAGACCGTCTTTCATCGTTTGATTCCACTGAGACGCGTCCAGGAACAGTGAGCACGATGACCCAAAGCTCGACGTTCCGGTTGTCCCCGTCAGGAAAAGTCCGCATGCATTGTATCCGCTACTAAATTCACCCGCGATGGTTACCCCAAATGCAGTCTGGCTATGAAGGACGTGAGGTAATGGAATGGTGGATCAATCCATCAGGCGTACCTTGCGTTCATGCTATCAGCCCATGAATTACAGACAGTCTGGGGCCAGATCCCTCCCGCTTGAAGACCTGTGCCAGTGGCGATTGGTTCGGTATTTGAATTGCCATCGAAAGCAAAGTAAGGGTGTGTGTCGAGGATGATGCGATCTGACCCTTGCAGGAAACCTGCCCAACTTCCCACGCCTAGAAAGCCATCGTGAATAGCGATATACGGACCATGGCCTTCACCAGTGCCCGTAATGTTGCGAATCATGTCATAAGCAAGAAGGTAACTAAATGGAGGTAGTATTCAATGTCCACCCAACAGAGTACGAAGAACACTCGATAACTCACAACGATGTCAGCTGGTCTTTTCCAATGGTGCTTAAAAGAGGCTCGTTCATGATACTGAAAACGGGAACGACAGGCTGCCATTCGGGCTGGGAAATGAACTCGGCAATAATTCTGATATAGTCCAGCGTGCGTTCGGCATTGGCTAAGCCCATAACGCCATTGAGGAAATTGACACTGCCCTGCTTTCCGGAATGATTGTAACCTTTACATCACGTACGAAAAATAGGTAAGACTCGTATCCGGACCAATTTAAAGGGTGTGGACTTGCCATTCTGCGAGCCAGGGATAGTGTGGAGATCTAAGTTGACTCTGATCCCATATTTCCGTGCCCATTGTAGAACACGCAGTATGTATCTGACAAGACAGATCAAAAGACAGATCTTGATGGCGTGGAAATAAATATACATACGGCCAACAGACTTTCTCCAAGAAGGGTTCGAAATCCCATTTCTCGATAGCCCAGAATGGAATTGGCAGGCGAATCCAGTTCAACCCAGCTCCGGCAATTTCCGCGATGTCTTGTTCCGTCTGTCAAACATGCAGCTGACCTGATGGCGCGAATTAAAAAAAGATACAAGTTACTGACGATGAACGTGCTGTAGTGATCTTCTATTTGATTTAAGCCACCACTGGCGGTATCAGCAGCCATAAGGGTGCTCAAGGTCCACTCGTCAATCGCACTGGGGTATTTCTGAAAGAGCGCAGGGGAAATGAATGGTTCTAGGACGAAAAGTCCACCCAGATTGACGCTGTGGATCATGGCATTCATAAAATGGGATGCATTAGAAAGTATGATCACAAACCCATAAATTTTGTCCTGGCCCCAAGTCCAATTCGTGTTTAATGGGGGTGTCCACGAGTTTGATTGAGCATCGTTGTTGAAGGGATCTTCCGGATTGTATACCCCTATCAAAATGTATCGGTCAAACATTCATATTGGAGGCGTGTAAGGAGATCCGAAATGAAATGTAGAACGTGTTTGTCTAACGGGAGTTGAAAAAAATAAATATAGATAACGTCATAGTTTATACGGGCCGTAGTTCAGTCGCAGTAGACGACAAATTGTTCAACAATACAATCACAACCTTCGGAACGAAATTATGAAAAAGAATATGAACACTCACAGAAGCCACCAAAATTATTGATATACGTGAATGTTGTGCCATCAGAGGTTGTGACTACCGAGCCATTCCCGCCAGTCGTCACGCCGGAATTAGAATGAGGTTTGATGACGAAGAAGTAGACCGGAACGATGACTGCCACGACTACGATAACGAAGGCAACGAACGCGATGATCCAGAAGATGGGACGATAAACGAATGAACGTTTGTGAGAAGAAGGGGACTGTCCAGTATTCGGAGGTTCAGGACTAACAAAAGTCTCGTCGGGCCGCTTCTCGTGTTGAGAAAGGAGAGGTGAAGAATTGCCCGGGGAGTGCAAGCCGATCGATCCACGGGAAGCATCACTGGCGAACTCGGGCGACTGATCAAGGTACGAGGCTCTAGGAGGCTCAAACATCCGGTAGGCGTCCTGCGAAGGGATACCCAGCCCGGAGCCAGTTGACTCTACCTGGCTGTCTGGTCTCGAGGTATGCAGCGAAGACACCATCAAGTCCAAGCGGGAAGGCTTAGCAGAATGGAGAGAAATCAGCTGGGATTAAATGTAGCACATGGACTTGAGCGCCTGACCAATGCAATGTGACCGACTCTCCAACGGGCTATTCCATCCGGAGGTTGCTTGTGACTCGGGTAGGCTGTTGACACGTAAACCAACCAGCGCGCACCACATCATCATATGGTCTCGCAAGTGCCATCGGCCGACTGCTTCGAAGGGACGAATTCGGCGTCCTTTTGAGTTTTGGTTGTTAGAAGTTCACCCACTGACCTGCCAAAGTTGCCACGCAGACGTGTCAACGAATTGAGTTGACAACCAAATTCATCTCAGCATTGCCGGGACTGTGTGTAGGCTCTGAACTCCTGCAAAATTCGCCCTTCCGTGCTTCTAGGAGTGACACATACACAATTGAGCCAACAATAACGAGATCCCACGTCGGTTCTCTTATTCCACTGTGCTCATCGCTGTTCATCAATGATTCGCCAAAGGCCCGATAACGGCGCAAAGTATCCGAGTGAGTTATTGCTTCCATCACTTGGCCTTTCATTTCATTTTTTCTTGTAGCCTAGTCTATTGTGTAACACCTTTCATAGGGATATCTATACGCGTAACCGTGGCTCTTGCGCTTGCCTCCCAGTCGTCATCATACCTGGCTGATCTTGCCAGGATAGATTTCAAAGAGCTCGCAGATACACTCACATGTCAACCAAATTTAGTGACAGCCAAGTCCGACCTGACAACCTCCGGTGGGTGCGCACTGGCTCAGGTTTCCTGCAACAAGTAGAACAACAGGCACTGCATGAAGGTGCATCGTATATTAGTGCAGGGTGAAATCCTGGTCAAGGCGGGATGTCATTTTTTGCTGGTGCATTTTGTGCCGCCTGGCGATCATAAGGTAACCCCGTGGGTGCTTGCAAGCTTAAAGTCTCCGATTTCATGGCTAATTGTCTTGTGGCCTAAACAGGTGAGCCGTATTGGCTGGGCGAGCCGGGGCCTGTCAACGTCGGCGAGGGTGCTTGTTGCCTGGTTCGGCCGAGTCTCGGACGGCCGAATTGTCATGGGACGAAAGACCACATGAAGGTCATTGGCAATTCGCAAGCTTTGCTTCCAGGACATTTCAGCCAGTTCAACCTCACTGAGGTGTGGAACCGCCAGAAACCGGATCCAAAGTGAACTTGCGCAATATGGGTGTACATTCGCAAGCTTTGGGTGTGTATCGATATGGGATAGCCTGTTCATAATATATGGTTCGTACGCACAGCCCAGCACTTACACATATGTCGTGATTAGACAACAAAGGTTCGCTGGCCGTAACGCCGTTGGCCCAGGCGCTCTATCGCCCACAGGTTCGCGGAAGGACCAACGCACGGCAGTTGATGAAGGGACTGGGCGATAAAGCTGATCAATGACGAGGAACAAGTTTAAGAGTTGGGTTCACGCCAAGACCCAGGTTCGTCAGATGGAATTGGTCAGCCTGCTGCTGTACCAAACGAAGGCACTTGATGCGTCACACGTTGGTCACGGTTGCATCTGAGGAGACTTGGGCTCCACATCTGATGATCCCTGGACGTGGGGCCATGTCGACCGACTTGCGAGGGAATGAGGTTGCAAAGTTTTCTCAGCGCGGTATCGGTGGGTTGTATTGTCACGGACCATATTCTCGGCGGAGTTTGGTGCGAAAAACTTCATCTTGAACGTGCCAAAGTCTGGACCCGAGACTGATCCGAGATAAACACAACACAGATATAGCGTCGTGATTTATTGGCAGCACACGATATCCGCAGCAACGTAACAGAAGTATCCCATGTCCGCGAAAAGGGGTGGGGCTGCTCAGCTGAACATGAAGATGCGATGAGTCGGTGGCAGTAACGGGTATGGATAATGGAGAGCCGGAGCGTCAGAACGTTCTCTCGTGATGGCAAAATGAATCACTGCAGTGCCGCAATTACGCGAGGGGCGTGTCGTGACGTTTGCCGAGTCCGGGGTATCGCCAGCGCCGGAGACAAAGCAAACAATCTCAGATCCACCCAGATTTGCGATCGACTCCCTCCTCCTCGTCCATTCCATGAGGCATGTTACATAGTCTAAGATCACCCTCTTCATTACCACAACTCGTCCGAGCCTGGCTCATCCCGCTGGCGATCTCCGCAACGCCAAGGGACAGCTGTGAGGCCGCCAGACCCTGTCCAATTCAACCCGGCACCGCCCAAATGTGTGTGGCGGTTTCCCTGCTTCTCAAGACACTGCGAACGTAGTTGATCGGCGGCCCGCTTGGCGCCCTCCTTAGAACAATGACATACACTTGGGCTCCCCCTTTAGCAGCGAATTGGGGCCCAGTACGCTGCTAGGCGTCCGGCTAAATGGGCTAGACCTTTACCGTCGCCCTCCTTCTCCGCCTATATATGATTCCCCGCTATCGATAACCCGTCTCATGTCGAGTCCATCTTAATGCATCTCCCCGCAGTCAGCCTGCCAAGTCATCTCACGCGATATACCCTGACAGATTCTCACTCTCCGCCCTTTCCCCCCGCGGACTCTCCACCGGTCTCCCTTGAAACATGCACCCTGCACGATCCTTCATCATACAGGCATAGCGTGGATGACATATTGCAAATCATCCTCAAAAGCCGAAAGAGCTGGAAGACAATGAAGGGTCAGTCGGAGGCAGTATGGCCACCCTACCTCGAAGCGACCATGCTCAAGGGTACGTTCGTCAGCATATTAATATGATACACGATTCTCACGCCTTTCCTTTTCTGACGCACAGCTCTCCAGGAGTATGAACCTGATGACTCGCGGGAAACACGAATGCTTGGGCGCTACCCAATGCGAAATCGTTTCATATCCGACTATATCCATAGTGCCACGGGTAAATACAGATCAGCCAAGCAAGTGGGTAGCCGTTTGCAACAGCTCAGAGATACGGCCGAGGGCCGTGAATGTAAGTGCCACCCCGTTGGCGCGGTTTGTGTGCGGACAGTATTCATAAATTGTGTTGTGTTTGTGTTTGTCGCACCACAGTGGTCGATGTATTGACGCGTTGCTATCATACACGGATGGACACCGGTACCTGCAATGCGCGGATTCCCGTTTGCCAGCCCACCCCGTCGGCTTCATCTTCCAGCCCCCCGTTTTCCACTATATCTTGGGACAGCTCTTCCACATCCTCTTCCTCAGGTTCCCCAGTTAGCCCAATCATGCCTCGCTTGCCTGCACCACAAGCTCGCCAGCCTACCGAATCCCGCATGCCCGTTTACATCGACATCCTTCCACAGCAATCGCCTTGGTCGTCGATGGGCCGTGGTCCATCATCCGCATCCGCTCTGCAGACGCCCAGTTCCGACTCTCGTGCTTCGGATACAGCGCGGCATATCAGTAATGTCGATCCCACCGTGACCTTTGTCTCCCCGTCTCCTGTCAGCGGAAAGTCCTCGTACATTGTTCTGCTGGACGGTGCGCCCGTCCACTCAGAGGACACCGCGCTCGAATATGCGGGACCCTACTTCTCTTCATCGGCCGGTCGGACCCCTGGCAACGAACCTGTGTTGTACAACACTGCACTCGTGCCTAAATATTGGGATGTCCTCTGCAAAGCCGCAGGTAGGTTATATACATCCCGCAGGTATCGGCTTGGCTTTGAACATTGATCGTAGATCCCGCATTGTACACCATCGTTCAAGATGTATACCATATACCTGATCCCGTACCCAACCAAGACTACTCACAGCGTGCGCGCCCAGTACGCATATTCTCTGCAACCTATCATTTCCGATATCCATCTTCGGCCGACTCTACTCTTCTCCATGGACACCCACCTGTGGGGATGCCCAGTGGTTCTTCCATGACGTCAGCGTTTGGCCACCAAACGCTGCATGGTCCCATATCTGCGAACCTCGGTAGTGCAACGACATTCCCAACGCCACCCATGTACGCGGCCCCAACGCCCGGAGGATCACGGACGCCAACTGGGGTGGACCAAAACCTGTTTGACGAGCCATTCATGTTGGACGTCAACTTTGACCAAGTCGCGTTTGACGACATCTTTGCCAACATGGACAGCACTTCAGACAGTGCATTCACCTCGCACGTTTTCTCCAACGACCCATCCGGCGTGCGTTTTGATTCCGTTTTGTGATTGACGTGCCGGATGCTGATATGTGTCACTGACAGTTTATGTAATATTCAATGCACGTGCACGTATCATGATCCTCTTCCCTCCACTGTATCTTGGTTAGCAATTATGTCTTGGATTGACTGTTTATGTTTGTATCATCACGCATGCACGGGTGTATACAGACACTGAGCGTAGAGCGCTCACAATGCTTGTTATATTCTGTGCTGTTGTGACGAGAATATACCTCCGTCGTCAGGTGCATACGAATGTGGATGATATGTATCAGAAAAACTATTTTTGATCGAACTTATTGAACTCGTGTGACATGTGCGTACGCGTCACTCGAAAGCGGTGTGCTTATGGCAGCCACAATTACTATTCGCAAGCGGCTCAGAAACTTTTTTCCCGATGATGTGACAAGTTTTTTTATTTACAGCCAGTAGCCCTCTGGCAGAGTCTAGAGCGGTGCATCTTTGCACAAAAGAATTAGAGTCCAGCAGGGAGTACAGGAGGGTGGCCCGAGTTGCCGCGCACGCGGCGAGGCGGCATTACTACAGATAGGCAGTTCTCCTAAATCAAATAAACCTTGAGCTCCACAACGCCTCTCCTTGCCTCGCTTCCTCCGTCCCAGCACCGTGAACTTTGGCATTGACTGCTATGCATGCGGAAAATCCCAGGGCGATCACAACGACGGCGTTTCATCAGGACCTGTCAGTGTCAACGATGTGCACCAAGCGAAAGTAAACGCACCACTCTTGAGAAGTGAGATGAGTTGTATCCTTGATGAAAACTCTTGTGTCATGAGTGAGATATCGGTCAACTGGTTGATCCCCCTCGTGATTCCCCGACCGACTTGTTCTTTACGCTTGGTGGCAGGGGCGTTTATCCGTGCATGGGCGCCACAGAGGGCATCTACCCAAGTGCGCATGGTCATTCCGCCCGCCATCCCATCCCATTTACTCATTTCGAGGACCATGTTGGTGATCCCAGCTACGATGACTGCGACTTCTGCTTCGGTGTTGCCGATGGATTCAAGGCCGAGGCTGAGGTCTGGAAAATGTTTGTGGATGATGGCGAGGATGGGTTGGTAGGAGACGCCGTCTCCAGCATGTCGGGGCGTAGTAGCGCCGACGAGCCAGGGCTTGACCTGGTCGAGCGCGGTGTAGATGTCGTTGCGGAGGGTCGGGGAGACGGACTTGGCGTCTGCCTTGGACGTGCCTGCGGTGGCCGTGGCGAGCGTGTGCTGCCAATTCTTGAACATGGCGTGTGTGTGTGTGTGTGCGAGGTCTGTGATGTGCGAGGCAGGTGTGGAGAGAGTTGGGGCCCGGGAACGTTCAGGCAGCAAGTCGACGGAGCTGGATGTAATTCCAAAGGGGTGCTTCAAAGTCCCTGTTTCCCCGCGCAGAGGTGACTTATCTAAGTCTATTTGCTGTGTGCAGTGCCCACCGGATTAATGGGGGGGCACATGGGAAACACGAGGCGGGCGGCGAGTGTATCAAGCCACGTGTGGTCGGTGTGACCCGGCCCGATCAAGACGGCAGATTATCGTTCCTGATCAGAATTAAGATAGCTCGCGGAGTGTAAATTGAAACCCCTTTGAGGACAAAATCAAACAGAAACAAATAACGCGTCCGCGCGTTGAGTTGTGACGACATGGCCATCGACGAAGATGCTTTCATGCAGACGCTGTTGGATGGCTTGGACACACACAAGACCAAACAGTCACCTAGAAAACACAAGTCTGCAGACCTGGATCACTCCTCCAAGGAAAACCATGCGGACATCGACCTGTCTATGCTGCTCGACGGCGCAGAGAACTGGGACTGGGCTGACATGGAGGCCGATTTCGCGACTCCCAAAAAGGGGACTGCCAGTCCGAAGAAGGTGGGCCATCTCTTCTCCATCCACACTCCACCTAACGCCAAGCAGCGGTCGCCCCACAAACGCCAACGCTCCCCGGTTAAACCACCGGTGACGCCTCGTCGTACATGTTCCATGCCCTCTGGCACTGTCCAAGGGCATGACATCAACTTGAGCCTCTCTGCCCTCCTCGAGGGGGCCGAGACTTGGGACTGGCAAGATATGGAAAATGATTTCCTCACTCCCCCTCGCAAGTCCGGTAAACTCAAGGTTCAGTGTTATTGTATCGCGTTGTAGCCTCGCTCTGATTCGAATGTCAGTCTAACGTCGCCCTCGAGGCTTCCTATACTAGGACCCCTTCCGCTCGCTGTATTGTGGAAGCTGTGCAAGAGGGCATCAGACTGGGCTCCAAGGTCAGACTTTCTCCCTGCCTTCTCTGCCATTCTTTCGACACAAGAAACAGGTGTTATTGGTGAAAACTCAGCCGGATGGGCACTCACGTTCAGTCACGCTCCAGGATGACTGGGCAGAGTCCGACGTTCGCAAAGGTAGGAATAACTGCTGTATTGCCATGTAACCGGCTATAACGATTTCGTTCTCGCAGGCGACATCATCAATGTCCTCGGACAGTTTGACTCAGAGGGTGCTATCACGATATCGTCTCGCGAAAATCTGTTCATTCACCATCCGGATCTCCTTTTGACAGCGACCGCCCTCTCGAATGCCCCGCAATGTAGACGGAAACCTCTCCTCTCTTCCATGGTACGCTCAACGTCCGACATCACGCCCGCCCTCGTCTGGGGTAACATGCTTCATGAGATCATGCAAACATGTCTTGCCACCCAGCAGTGGGATGAGTTTTACGTCGAGGATCTGATTGAAAATGCTGTCATGAAGAACCTCCCCGAAATCGTCAAGATAGGAACTACGATCGAAGAAGCCAAGCGAGAGGTCAAGCTTCGCTCCAGAGGTCTAAAGGTTTTCTCCGAGCGCTACATTGCCGACACACCCAAGGTATGTTCTTTTCCCTCCGTCATGCATCTCGGCTACAGACATTTCCTTCAGTCCGATGCCGTTCTCACTAATACCCGAGCAGCAGCCAATCAGAACTCGCTTCTCGCCATCACTTCTTTACATGACATCGAAGAAGACATATGGTCTCCCACGTACGGTCTTAAAGGCAAATTGGACGCAAGCGTCCAAACTGTCATTGCCGAGAGCACCATTGACAAGTATGTCAAGCAAGAACCCCTGCTCAGTACGCATACCATGCCGTTCGAAATCAAGACGGGTCGGTCCATCGCAGGAATGGAGCACCGTGCACAAACAATGCTCTACACTCTCCTTGCGGAGGAACGGTACGGCGTCCAAGTTCCAAGTGGATTGCTATATTATACCCAGAGCGAGGAGGTCGTGCGGGTCCCTCGAGGTAGAAACGAGCTCAGGGGTCTCATGGATGCGAGAAATGAGATGGCGGCATACATGATGCGTCGTGTGAATCAGGGTAAGGTGCCCGAGCCTTTCTTGCCACCCACGATCGATGATGAATATGCGTGCAAAAAGTGCTATGCGCTCGATGCTTGCATGTTGTATCGCAAGGCAGGTACCATCGACCCGATGGTCACCCCCAGCTAACGTTATTGTCAGGCTGTGGAGAATGTGGTCGATGATTCCTCGCCAATTGCCGGGATTTATGACGCCAAGACTTCGCATTTGACCCCCGCTCAAGCGGACTTTTTCAAACAATGGGAAGCGTTGATATCGCTCGAAGAGCAAGACGCTGTCCGGTTCCGAAAAGAGCTCTGGACGATGACGGGCCAGGAGCGCGAAGAAAAGGGTCGATGTTTCGATTCCATGGTCATCGACAGCACGTTCTTTTCCTCCAACTTGCCAAGTGCAGGGAAGTTACACCGATACACGTATCGCTTCGTCCGCGGGGATGATCCCGCTTTCCAGAGACAGTCCCTCCTGAACGGCCACATGAGCACGGGCGATGCAATCACTGTCTCGGTAGATCCCGAGCTCATTGCATTCGCTCGAGGCTTGATCTTGGATCTCACGCCTCAGGACGTCGTTGTGGGCATAGACCACGAGCTGAACGTGGAAAAGATTGCTGCCCGCCTGCAGGTACTGCGGAAGTTCCGAGGGAGAATTCACCCCGTGTTCCGGATCGACAGGGACGAAATGTCAGGCATGGGTCGTATCCGAAACAACCTTGCGCAGTTGTTCTACGCCGGCGGGGATACGAAACGACTCGAGCTGGTTGTGGATCTCCGGAAGCCGACGTTCGAGGACGAGCAAGCGGTGGTAAATGCATTGCGTGACGTTCCCGAGTACGTGACTGCGACAAGCACACTAAACCCGGGTCAGGTGGCAGCGATGACATGCGCGCTAAGTGCGAAGGATTTTGCGTTGATCCTCGGAATGCCCGGGACTGGGAAAACGACCGTGATTGCAGCGCTCATTCGAACATTTGTAGCCATGGGCAAGACGGTGCTGTTGACGTCGTATACCCATTCCGCGGTGGACACGATCTTGCTCAAGTTGAAGGACGACGATTACGGTATTCTGAGGCTTGGGAATGTGGATAGGGTGGGTCATGCTACCAAGCCGGAGACGATGATGCTCACACTGGTACGGGCCCTTTAGGTTCACCCAGACATTCACAGGTTTACAGAAGCGGGAAGGAGGACGGCCAAGACGATTGAGCAACTCGAGAATCAGCTCATGTCGCCGCCTGTCGTGGCCACCACGTGTTTGACAATTGATCAGTGAGTTTGGATCGGTCGATGATTCGAGAACTGCTGCTGAGATCGTTAAGCCCTCTTTTCTCTCGACGGACATTCGACTGTTGTATCGTCGACGAGGCGTCCCAGATAACCCTACCGACGTGCCTAGGTCCGTTATACTTTGCAGACAAGTTCGTGCTCGTCGGAGACCACTTTCAACTTCCGCCGCTGGTAAACCTCGTTCACAGATATGATGCCGACCTGGACTTGACATACTCTTCCAGGTGCGCAATCCCGCGGCGAGAAAAGGTGGCCTAGACATCTCGCTATTCCGAAGACTTTCCGAAGCCCATCCACATGCAGCCGTGGACCTGACGGATCAATATCGCATGAACGAAGACATTATGCTCTTGTCCAACAAACTCATATACGGAGACCGTCTTCGGTGTGGCTCGCAAGCCGTCGCGAAACGGAGTCTGGTGCTCCCTGACAAGAAGTTCATCGATGGTCTTCGTGGAGTGGGCGGGTGTCTGTGCGATGACAACAAGTGTTGGCTAGCACGACTCTTGGACGAAAAGTGAGTGTTGTCGTTCCAGTCAGTTGCCTGCTCGAGTTGACGCTGCACCAGCTGTAAAGCCGTCTTTGTGGATACAGATCGCATACCCGCATTCGATTCACGCGTGGGGGACCTCGTCCAGAACGAAGTAGAGGGTAAACTCGTGTACCAGATCGTTCACGCACTCTTGCGGAGCGGTATCGAGGAGCGACAGATCGGGATCATGTCGTTGTATCGCCAACAGATCAAGCTGCTTTCGTGTTTCTTGCAGGACAAGAAACAGATTGAGATTCTCACGGCGGACAAGAGTCAGGGAAGGGACAAGGACTGTGTGATCATCTCGATGGTCCGATCAAACGATCATGGACAGGTACGTCACGTGCATGATGAATCTACACCCCTACTATATACTTACCCCTTTCTCGACCAGGTCGGCGATCTGTTGAAAGATTGGCGACGGGTCAACGTCTCGTTCACGCGGGCACAGTCTAAGCTTGTGATTATCGGTTCTCGCAAGACACTCAGCGCCACCGCATTGATGGCCGAGTTTTTGGCGTTGATGGACGAACGGGGGTGGGTGCTCGCGTTGGCGGAGGGTGTGGAGAGGATGCATCCGACGTTAGAGCCGCCCAAGATGGGCGTCGTGGGTAAACAGGGTGCGAAGCGGGCTGGCGATGGCGGGGATGGAAAGGAGGAGGATGGGGTGGTGGTAGGGACACCGCCTAAGAAGGTCAAGGTGCGGGATGGTGTGCTGAAGGGACGGCCGATATTGCAGGATGTGGTCAATGGGGAGTTGTGATGGTATCTTAGGTACTTGTTGGACAGGCTTGCGCATTAATGTAGTCTACATGAATGAATGACGTTGGATAATGTCAAACGAGGGATGTCACATCAGCGCAACATGATACACGAGCTGCCATGAGTTCAAATGGCAAGTCGAAATCCCGAAGTTTAAAACGGCTGGTCCTTGGACTTGCTCGCCGATACGCGAGCCTGAAATGGGGCGGAAATAAAGGAATGTAATTGAGGGTTAGGCTACAGACACATCCGTTTGTAAATGTGCCAATCTAGCGTCATAGCCGAACGACTTGCAACGCACCTGAAAGGGTTCAAGGGACCAACCATCCACGTTGCAGGGACAAATGGAAAGGAAAGTGGGTGCCAGGTTTCGTGTGAGGTTGCTTGATAAAGTGCCAATGGGCGCTACGCCGAGTATCCGTGGTGCTTCCGCACTCCAACTTTTCAAGGCTATTCTCATCCACACAATCTGGCACATATCTCAGCCTGAGTGTCAGACAAAGTGGCTACACCTGTGCGTATAAAAGGATGCAGGCTCGTTGCATTTGCGACACGCCAGTCACGGTCCGATTCCCTCTCCACACGTGTACCTACCACCCTTGGCCCCCTTTCCCCCTCACGTCATCCTCTCTCAACGACCCCGCTTTCGATGGGGACTTCGGTGGTGAGCCTTCTGCTATCTAATGCTGCATATCGTGACCGCCATGAAAGTGCCACGCGACAATGACTATGACTTCAACCTCCCGATGCCATCACCAACGATGTGCGTGATCCTTCCATCCA
>JBBPNQ010000123.1:0-32726 GCA_038090975.1 Boletellus pseudochrysenteroides
TCAGGTTATGAGAGTGCTTCTACAGGAGTTCATCAATTGTGGGAAAGGGTGGTGGTGGAGTGGGGGAAGATTTCTGTGGAAGAGTGTCAAAAATGGATAGAAAGCATGCCTAGAAGGGTTGAGGCAGGTATCAAGGTCAAAGGAGCTCATACCAAGTACTAGATAGTTGAGTTTTTGTAAAGTCAAAAAACTGTCCATATGACATGTCATTTTCAAATGGCTGCTATTCTATCCATTCTTATCCAAATCACTTGATTCTTGTACTGATAGAAAGCCAAGCATACATACCTCATTTCATACACTTGTGGTTTAGGGCTAGGGCTAGGGGTTATTGTGTTTAGTCATAACTAATGTAAAACATGCAAACATGCAGACAGTTTTTTGAGCAACTCTATCTGCAAGGCAAGAAAATACAAAGTGAAGGTACAAGGAATAATACTATAGTTTAAATGAACTCTGGATGTCCAGAGACCCAGAGTTGATGTGCAAGGACAAGGTATATGTAAGCGACCACTAGATCCTATACAGGACTAGGGTCACCGACGAAGGAACTTGTGAGGGAAGGTGGACAAGAGGATGTAGGGGAATTCCCACGAGAACTTGACTAGAGTTCTTGGGGCGATGGGATTCAAGTATTTATACTAATACACTGTTTGTATTTATTGACTACGTGGTCCGTGCGTGTATGGGCTAGAATGTTCTAGACTATAGCAGAGATTAATGTGGCAGTGCATGGCTTATGTTAGAAGGAACGGAGATTAAAGGAGTGAGGCGTGATGTCATAATGACATCATAGGCCTAGACCAGGCCACGTGACCAGTCACGTGATTAGTCGTCGAAGAAATGTTCTAAGTCCAAAGATTAGATATGATGCTGATAGGATGTCCGCAAGGGTTACGATAGGGGCTAAAGAGTGCGTTCGTAACAGTATAAGCAGAGAAGTCCAGAGTTGGACTTAGCTGTTTCTCAGGATATGACATGTGCTTATAATATTGCTACACATGACATGATAAGCCAGCTGTCATTACATAATACAGGCATCTTATCTAGTATCTACCTGCACCCTTAGAGGGACTGCTGAGTGCTGCATGTATTACTGCAGTGCTGTAGCAATATATTAGCCCCACTAGTTGGTATAAATGTGACATGACATGATTGTTACTAATGTGTAATGTGTGTGGTGACACACAGGTGCATTGATCTCATGATCTTTACCAAATCTGACAATTTGAAGGAACATAATAATGTAGTATTTGATATATGTACTATGATAACTTGAGGAACACAATGTCACAACCTGTTTGCAAGGCCAGAAAAGTGTATCTCTGAAGAAAACTACTACCTGTAACTCATGTACTGTGCAATCCAATTGCACACCATTAGTTTCTACACTCCTGATTCCTGAATATTTTTTCTATAGCTGCACTAGAGTACGACTTAGGGCGTTCGAGTGCTAAACAAGTGGATTGATCAGTGGCAACTAAGGGATAGGGTAAACCAGTACTTACGTGCGCCAAGGGCCCGATCCCAGATAAGCTGTGCAGCCACACCAAAAGCCCTCGACACGCCAAACAACACCGTGTAAAATTGCATTTGAGTTAAACCATAGTGAGTTAGTAGCACGCCGGAGTGGGCATCGACATTCGGCCATGGATTCTTGGCTTTTCCAGCCTGCAACGGTGGTCAGTTTGAACATAGACAGTGCGAGGAAACGACAAACTTGTAAAAGGATGTCCGGTACAATATCGTAAACCTGCCCAACCAATCTAAACAGGGGATCACGAGGTAAATGTTTCAAAGCGAATTCGCGCTGTGCAGTGTAGCGAGGATCTGTCTTGCGCAATACAGCATGACCGTAGCCTGGTACAACTTGCCCACTCTTCAGCGTCGACCACACATATTCTCTCACAGCCTCATCACTAGCATTCTCGCCAATGTTTTCCTGCATCTTGCGTAACCATAACAATACTTCCTGGTTAGCGAGACCATGCAAAGGACCCGCAAGACCATTAAGAGAAGCGCCAAATGCTAGGAATGGGTCCGAAAGAGCAGAACCAACCAGTTTCCCAGTATGGGCAGAGACGTTACCGCCCTCGTGATCACTACACAATGAGTTGGAAAAGACAACAAGGAGAATGCTTAAAACCCTACCTGTGGATGGTGATGTAGAGACGAAGCAGCTCAACAAAGGCCCCGTTTTCACCAAAGCCGAGAAGTGTGGCAAGGTTATGTGAATAATCTTTATGGGGATCGATAGCTGGAAGCTTGCCATCACCGAAAACATTGCGATAAATCCGTCCCGCAATGTTGGGAAGCTTGGCAATGCTGAAATAGAAGATGAGTATAGAGGGACAAGACGGATAAGAGCAACAAACAGATCCATTGCGTCCTCGAAGGCGGGTCCCCAATACTCCTTTTTAGAGAGACCATCCTGATAGGCTTTAGCGAAGGCCGAATCGTGATTGAGCTGAAAACACGTGAACTTTGGACCCGAGGGGAACGAGCGCAACCTACTGCAGTGACGGCCAGACTGAACTGGCTCATTGGGTGTAAAGTAGGAGGGCATCGATCGAGGATCTCTTCAACAAACTTGGGGATAGCAGCACGGGCAGCCCAGTCTTGAGAGAGGCCAGTGACCCGCTCTTGCGTTGGGATTTCACCAGTGACAAGAAGCCAGAAGAGGGCTTCAGGCAACGGTTCAGAGCCACCAAGGGCTTTGGGCAGAAGTTTCTGGCACTCGGGAATAGACTTGCCACGGAAGCGGATTCCTTCCTCTACCACATAGACACCATCAGTGTCAACGCCGAGCCCACTCAAACGACGACTCACCTGCGTCAAGGACAGACCCATCCCACATCAATGCAGGTAGGCCACGCATGCCTCTGGAAAGAGGTAAGTTAAATGAATGCAAGCATAGGAGTGTTGCAAACATGCCCATAAAGCTGATCTACTAAGACAGGTCCGAATGACTTGTTGCCATGCTCCGCACGGATTCGCTTGACCTATGGCTAATTCAGAATGAAGGAAGAACCATCAAGAAAGAGGGCCTACATTTTCTATTTCTGCGGGGATTAGTTCGGCAAGCCGTTCTTTCAGCGTCGACTGTTTTGGAACCGTTGAAGTAAACCGGGCCGAGGCAACGCCAGCGCGAGCAAAAGGCGAACGTGACTTGTGGTACGGAGTGAGTCGTCAATATTACTGAGACTAAGGGGATGTGAGACATACGGCCTGAACGATGGAACGAAGAGATGCAGCCATGGGGGGGGGGATCGTAGGTGAAGAAAGAAAAAAACGGACGTAGCGGCTGGTAAAAAAACAGGCCTGCCAGGGCCCGGAGGGAAATACCGGAACAATCTGTCATGATGTAATACACGGGAATACGCAAGTCGACTCACGGCGGCCATACGCTCTGATAATCCCATGGCGAAACGAAAGACAGTGACCAACAGGCTCTTTCTCTCCTCCCCAAGGTCAGCTCTTTCCCGTCTTCCCATCCGTTTTCACTAGAAAAAGCACCACCGTCAACGTGCACATGCCAATCCATTCTCTGATCATGCCCTTGATTATCTCCCCTCACTCGACATGACCGACTGGAACAAACACTACCTTGCATTCTCAGCCTCCGGAAAGAGCCCAGAGCTCGCAGACATTGGGTGTGGCTTTAGCGGCCTTCTTGTTGCGCTCTCTCTTCTTTTTCCAGGCACGCTCATACTTGGTGCGTTTTCCCGTGCACGTCACATTACGCGAGCTTATCGCAGTAGGTGTGGAAATCCGTGTCCAAGTTACACAATATGTTCAAGATCGTATCGCCGCTTAGCGCGCGACTCCCGCGGGCTTCACTCAGTGCACATCATCATCTACCGCTCCCGCTCCCTATCAAAATGTGTCTGTCGTCCGCGCTAACGCCATGAAATTTCTTTTCTAAGCGTTCCTTGTCCGCTTGGTTCTTGTTTCCAGATCCTCATTTCAAGGCCCGCACGCACAAGGCTCACATCATATCCCCTACCCTCCTCGCGGAATACGCTTATGTACTTCGGTCCGGAGGCATCATATACACAATAACCGATGTGCACGATCTACACGAATGGATGAAAACACATTTAGAGGCGTTCCCATTGTTCGAGAGCGTCACCGAGCACGAGTTAAGGCAACAAGGCCATGGTCCAATACTGGACGCCATGTATCACAGCACCGAAGAAGGAAAGTCGAGAGAAATGGTGGTGAAAAGTGGCCTGCGTGTTTCAGACCCAAAGAAGTGTACAAAAAATTAACTAGTCGTCATGATAGGGGAATAGCATCACTTTAACTCGTCCATTTCACCCTCCTTCGCGTGACCCGCCTTTTCTCCTGTACCGAATGCAGTAACAAGGGATTTGTGTTCGCTTGGCCAGATTTCGTGGCAAAGGACTTTGCTACTATCAACAGCCAGTCGGAGGATGTTATCGAATCGATCGAGGTATAACCTGGTGTCCATTGTCGCAAGCGTTACGCGCCCTGTACGAGGCATGGCGGTAACTGGGATGTAGGGTACGTCATTTTCTTCTAGCGTGTTTAGGTCTAATAACGCGGAGGTCGAATGCACTCCTCCAGAGCTTGCACAACGACTGCAAGGGCTAAGGTAGTCCCGTCGAGACAAGCCGGAAGCAAGCCTCCATCTTACTGGATGACTTGAGTGAAGATGTCGACCCGAGACCTCGGGTAGAGATGTGCTTGCACGACAGGCTCGAATGTCGACTTGACGATTGACGCGAATCCAAGCATTCGTCTGACCCAAGCAACGATCAGTATACGAAGACGCAACAATGCCCAGACGCAGAGTAAAGATAATGCCAATCAAATAATTACTTACTTGTCCCCTCTAGTACGCTTCTTGCGTTCGCCAGTACTGAAGGCCGCGATATGAACGCCGACGTTTATGTTAGCATGATCGTGAATAGTGTGGGACCGCATTTTTGCTTCCCGTGGACCAAGTACGGAAACCGGTACTTCAATTAGGCCATGACGCATGGTGACAGACGGGTCAGCGGAGCCTTGCAATGAAAAGTTGATACCGATCTTTCTCAGCTCGTACTGCTTTCGTTCATCCGATCTGAGCGCCATCGTTGCGCATTTCTATTCTTGATGCCTGAAAATAAACGTAAAGCTCCATCTCGGAATAACACGGTGAATCTATACCATCAAAATGTGGAGAGATGGCAGGAGGGTCCTTTCGATTGCGCGGGGGAATGGTCACTATAGTACACGACATAGGGGATTGCGCTCACTGATCGTGGGAAATTCAACGCCCGTGGCTCTGGAACGAAAACCTAGCCATAACTGCTACAGCATCACCCATGTCGAACGTCCGGACACTCCTAAAAGCAAAACGGCAAGAGATACGCATCGAGCATCCCTCAGCATCCTACACTTCTGGTGGACAGTTGCGCTGTGTCGTTTGCGAAACAAATATCAAGCATCCATCCGCGTGGGACGGTCACCTGGGGAGCAAAGCACATCGTACAAATGCAGCACGCGCCAGGGAGGAGGGGAGGAAGCGGAAGGAGCTGGAGTTGGAAGAGGAAGAGGAAACCAAGCGTTTCAAGCGGAAAACCCCTGAGGACGATGATATAAACGGAGACATCAAAAGTGCCGCCAAAAAGCCAAGAGTCACCTCGGCACCTCAGTCATCGACGTCCAACGTCTTGCCTCCAGATTTCTTTTCTGACCCATCACGAGCGCCTCTTTCTTCGTTCTATGACTCGGGCGACGAAGATGAAACGGGTGAGGTGGCCCCTGTCTCCTTGAAACCAACAGACGGAGGTGAAGACCCTTCCGAACTCGACCAAGAGTGGATGCGATTCCAACAATCCGTCGTCAACGCTCCCGACACAATTTCTACCTACGACCACGCCACGATATTTGCGGAGCCTGAGCTTGTCTTAGATCCATCCAAGGGTCTCCCTGCTCATGATGATGCACATGCCCAGCCCATGGCCAGAGTAGATGAAGAAGAGAGGCGGCGAAAAGAGCAAGAAGAACGAGAGTTGATCATGGACCGCCTTATGGACGAGGAGCGTGCACAGGAAGAAGCGGATATGAGGGTCGCTATCATGAAAAACAAGTTAGAGGCCCTTAGGAAGAGAAGGGAAGCATCTCGATCCGCAAAGTCAAACATAGGAGTCGTCTGAGAAGACTCTGATTGAACGTCGGCACTAGTGTTTCGCCTCGTCCCGCACTGGGGAATAGGTCTTTTACCTGGACATTCTATTAGTGCGTATATCATTGTCTAGTGCTCTTCCAATGACCAATCTCCCATGTAGGAAGCACTTATACCTTAGTATCACATGATTTCCAACAATCGTAATTTGGTGTGCAACTGTGTAGTGTTTTCCAGCGGAAATGGCCTGGTTCGCTGTGCATCGAGTGGGCGCAGACATGCTGGCCAGGCGCATTCGGTATCAATTGCATACTGTTCCCAAAAATTCAAAAGAACATTTGATTACGCAGTTTCCGAGGCAGCAGAAGATATTTTCCAAGTACACGGTTAACGTTATGCAAGCGTCCGTTAGTTTCCTTCACCGTTGCTCTTGGAAATTCTATCATCCCCCTTATCTGTGCCCCAATCAGTCCAACCTACTCCCTGCTTATGCACCATCATCAGTGCAAGTATAAGCGGCAGGTACCACAAGCTGGTATGAAACAATGATCTCGCTTGCTTCTCCTCACATGAGCGCCAAAATGCTGCAGCGGATCTGACCCAAAAGCAATTAGGTAGAAGCGAGGTCAGAGCAAATGTCCACGTTGTGAGGCCAGAGAGCGGGATGAGTATCGAGCATATCGGTACCAAAAGTAATGTGTGTCGCAGGCTAACCAGAGCGTTTTTTTGAGGAGAGAGGACGGAGAGCATTCTATATCCTGCTTGGGCATAGGATGCCCGCAGGAGATGCGACAAGGCGTTAAAGTGAGGAAATTGCCAGCTGTAAAGTAGTATGAACAGCGAAAAGGCACCAAGGGGGTTGTCAATCATGGATACGTCGGGAGGAATGTCTGTGAGGAATGGCGGAAGAAAGAACGTGAACGGGTAGTCCGACGTCGGAAGCAGTTTCCCGCCACAAGCCACCCAACCTATCAGAGGAGGCAGCCCACCAACCACTGCACCAACCCATGTGTTCAAGACGCTCTTGCGCTTTAAATATGTGTATAGACCTGCATACAGACAAATATTTGTCGCTCCGATGGCAGCCGCCAAAGGATTCGTCATGGTCCACAAGAGTACGGGCCCAGTGATGCCGGTTGCAATGGCGAAACTGGTTGCGTGTAGGGGGCTGATTGCGCGCCGTACTAGCGGACGTTGGCGAGTGCGAATCATTTGTGCATCGTAAGGGACTTCCTGCAGTTGATTCAGCGTGTTTGCCGACGCTGAACACAACGCAGTCCCGAGAGCGGTGGATAGTAATATTGGCAGAGTGGTAGGCATTGGAGAGAGTGCGACTCCGGATGTGGCCGTAAGCACAACCAATACGGTGAGGCGCGTCTTGGCAAGCTGAGCGTAGATGCTCAAAAGGCGTTTGGGCGTCAGGACGGCACTCTCTCGGAAGGTCGGAAGGGGCTCCGTTGGTTTGTTCGCTGAGCGTGCGAGATATCGAGCACCCCAGTTATCGTTGTGAAAGAAGTAGGAAGCAAAATCCTTCCGGGCAGGTGTGGTCGGACACGGTTGTTGGCGGACGGCGTGGTAGAACGATCGAGTGGAGAAGAGACGACGAGAAAGTGACGGGCGACTACATGACGCGATGACCAGTAAACCCCTCATTTCGTCCTAGAGACGGTCAATCAGCAGATGCAGTACAAACAAGAATTATACTGAACGCACCGGACGACGAGGAGCACAAACCCCTCAGACGCAGCTTGTGAGTCGGAGTTTGAACGCCCTCTCAGGACCAACCCGCATTTTCTGTTCCGGCCAGTCCGTGCTGACAACATGCCTGGTACCCATCTGTTACCTCCAAACCTTCTCAAACTTTTCGCACCACGCCCACCACTCCCGTACAAACGGCCAGTAGGGAGAGACATCGACCGTGTACGCAGCAAAGATGTCTCTGGGGTCGCGGACATTCTCGAACGGCTCAAGGAGCAGTCAACCGCAACATTGCTGAGCGGCGAAGGCGATGCAATGGAAGAAGGAGAAGAACCTACTTTTACTCTTGCAGAAGAGACAAAACGGCAGATCAGACGAGAGGGGCGCAAGAAGAAAAAGACAGAAGAATTTAAAATCGCAAAAGAAACATGTATGTGCTCGCTTTGGTGACAACCTATTTGCTGAACATTACATTGCTATAGACAAACCGGCAGATGATTCAGAAGCTGTTGGAGATCCATACAAGACGCTTTTCATTTCTCGTTTAGTAGGTGTATCTGCGGTGCAGTCTCGCTGTGTTCTGATTTCTCAAGCGCAGCACAAACATGCGACTGAGAACGATCTACGACGCGAGTTTGAGACCTTTGGTACCATCGAACGGGTAAGAATCGTCCGAGACAAGAAAAACCGCAGCAGGGGTTATGCCTTTATTGTGTATGAGCGTGAGAGGGATATGAAGGGTACATTCGTTTTCATTTGGTTTCGAATATCTTTACTCACACCCCTGCAGCCGCCTACAAGGAGTCTGACGGGCTCCATATTATGGGCAAGCGTATCCTCGTGGATGTTGAGCGCGGACGAACGGTGCGAGGCTGGAAGCCGCGACGACTAGGTGGTGGTCTTGGTGGCAGACCCAAGGCCGTCGAAGCGGCTCCAGTTGTGGCCCCCAGGATTAGCAGGGGCGGATTTGGAGGACGCGGGTTTGGTGATCGTGGCGGTTTCCGCGGAGGCAGAGGTGGAGGCTTCCGGGGCGGTGGTTTTGGCGATCGTGGAGGGTTCCGTGGAGGTGGAGGCGGAGGAGGATTCCGTGGCGGTCGTGATGACGGTTATCGGTAATGGTCGTTTTTTCTGTCTGCACGACTGTCGTCTGACATTGCTTAGGGGTGGTCGTGGCGGAGGCATTGGCTATCAGGGAGGTGGATTTGGTGATGGTCATGCTAATGGATATGGTCCTGCAGGTGGAGGGCCTGGTGGACCGGGCAGCTATGGTCCTCCTAGTTATGGACCGCCTGGTGGTGGGTATGGTCCTGGAGGAGGTGGCTACAGGGGCGATCTCAAACGGGAAGGACCCGGTGGGTATGATGACAGAGATGCCAAACGACCGCGGTATTAGATGCGGTTGGGTGAGACACATTTTTTTCGTCCTGTTTCCATCGCATTCCTGGTTGGTTCGGATTCGCGGCCTCAAGTTCCAGCCCTGCGCTAGGCAGGGTGTGTAAGTTCCGGTTACCTCTCTTGTTGCTCTGCTGCCACCAGCGTAAGTATATCAGTATTTTATGGCTACGGACGTCTAGTTGCCTGCGTATTAGTCTGGTGCTGGAGCTAAAATTTGGTGTGATCACCACTCTTCGTGGCAAGCGGTGCTGATGGACCTGGGTCCGCACAGCTTTCCGGAACGCCGGCATACGTTACACGCACGTCGAAAAAAAAAAAGCGCCACGCCAGGAACGACACATCAGTTGTCAGACGCAATGCACAGGTCTACGGAGCCAACATGGTCATCATCCCGGCCCTCGGCTTGTGGGAACGGCTGCTTTTGGTCGGCGCCGGACACAACCAGTCTCGAGGATCCTGGATACAACTTGGCCTGGGCCGCTGCGTGCCAGCCTTCGAGCTGTCAACGTCCCTATCTGGGTCTCAAAAGTTCATACTCCGACAGGTCCTCTTCGGGAGTTGCTATCCGGCCTCGGAACAAATACGCTAGCTAACCTTTTCCGTTCCATGTCAGCGGCGTCAGGTCAAGCACCAGCAGGCCACATATGTCTGTGGTCTGTGACGCGGTACCTTCGAGCGGTAAGTGCCGCCATTCTGGCTCTAAACCCTTCCACCAGTGGCGGTCCTTCACCCAGTCATGGTAGAACCTGCATCCGGTCCCCATCGCTTGCGGCCAGCGAGTATAGAAGCCGGGAGGGCCGACAAAGAAAAGCGCAAACGTTCACGTGTCACGCCAGAACAGCTTGTACATCTGGAACGGTTCTTTGCCATGGATCGAAGCCCTACTGCAGTCCGCAGGAGGGAGATTAGCGACATGCTTGGGATGCAGGAACGTCAGACACAAATTTGGTTCCAGAACCGGTGTGTACTCACTTCTGTCTGTAATTCTGCGCCTAACCATCTCGCAGGCGGGCCAAGGCTAAACTACTAGACGGTAAGAAGGGTCGAGGTAGCAGTGCAGAAACGCCACCGGACACACCTCCAGAGTTAGCCACCGGGTATGAAGCAGAGTTGCACAATCTCCTGCATGAAGATGAACGTGGGTGATCAAATTTTATTTGTACATCCACAATGACGATGGGGTTGATTACCAGCCGTTACCATCGTCTCTTGCACCGACCTTTCTGTTGGCACTTGGCGTCGAATCGCAACCAGAAAGCATGACCTTGTGGCCTATCTATGTGATACCAAGCGTTGCCTGACCTGGTTCATCCACTCCTCGGGATATGGGTTTAAAATGGAAATCCCCTTCGATATCATCATTGATACCGAATTCACAAATGCTGCTCCAGGATCAGGCCTCGCCTCGTTCATTCTCTCTCAACCACCAACGTTTTACCTCGAATCATCTTCTACCCTTCCTGCTCGAGGTACTGAGCCGGTCCGCCATTGGAAAACATGTACAGATTGGACCGAAGACCAGCAAGCTACTAAGGTTTTGAGACACAATCTCGTAGGATCTGCTGTTCAGCTCGCTCATGTACTTCGTCACCTAAACGCACGTATTTCTGGATCAGACGTCCGCCTTCATTCGCCAAGCCATCACTCCTACTCCCAAGAACCGTCCCCGGCGGTCTTAGAGGTCCACCGGCCGCCACCGGCCGCCTTCGCTGGAACTGGATATCACTATCATTCGCAGGACAGTGTGGATCTTCATCAACCAGACCACTCCATTCTCACCCATAAACGATCCTCCTCACCTGTTCTTGGTCAACAACTCTCTCCGCGCGCTGAGTCTGTGCATCCTCCCTTTACACGACCCTCCTCTGGCGTGATTCCCGAACCTGACTCTCCCATGTATCCCCAATACCCTCGACACTCTGTCATTGAAGTCAGCCAATCAACTTCATATTCAGACACCCCTCTGCGATACCACACCTCTCATTCCTCCCTTTCTGCTAATCGTGGATCTTCTCAATCTTTCTCTACCCACGGTTCACATCAACGACCCTACTCTGCTGCCTCAGTTCATTCTCTTCCCTACGAGGACGGCAGGATGCTCGATGGCCTCCAGCCACCTGGGAGTGCTTTACCCACACCATTTGGAACGCCGTCCCCACCACTATTGACCACCCCATTCTACCCAGCTGGATCAGCATCTAACTTTTGCCCAGTAAGTTACCACTCCGCAATACCTGTCGTTGAGTCGGGGTTGCCCAACTCGGAAAACTCCTAAAATGCGATTACAATGCCACTGCCTACCCAACGCCAACCTGAGCATCCCTAAACGTTGCAATTTCCACAGTACATGTTTGCACCCTCCATTCTCCATACGCTATCCGTTGCAATGCAATTCGTTGTAATCGGGCATATCAACCCATCGCCAGCTTGCATGCATACCTTTTATAGCTCTCTAGTAGTATCCTATCTCACTAAACTTTCGAATTAGTTGAACAATAAACATTGAATTATTCCCGCTACAAGGTCAAAGAGAATGTTCGAAAATGCTGTGGCCCTCTATATATTGAATATAAATTTCTGATGGCTATTGCAATGTACTTTCCCTGCCGGGTTGGTTGGCTCTGTTTGTAAGCGTCCGACTCACGATATTGACTACAAACGAAAGACTCGGATCAAGCTTGGGGTCAATGTCAATAGGCTGATACTCACATGCTTCCAAATAGCGATCCATGCATCGTGTCAAGCACGTCTGTAGAAAGCGACACGGTTAAGCTATGAACTCGAAGATTCTAAAGGCATGCTGGAACATACCTCTTCCGAACTGGTCAATGATATCCCCGGCTTCGGAACGCATTTTGCAAAGCATTTCTCAGAAGTTTTCTGGGCCATGGGACATGAGATATATGGTCCAGATGCGTCACAACAATTCATACAGTGATGAGCTCTTGTGCTGTGGCAAGATTTATTTCCGCACGGATGGCGTTCACGACGGCCTCCTTCTGCGAGGCCATGTCTACGTATGAATAACCATTTAGCGTTTCCAAACCTTGGGAGAAGAAGATTATACCTGGCTTATTACTGGTCGATGATTTGAAGAAGTCGGACATGGTTCAGTATTTCCAGCTGTTACCACAATGTCGATGGATTCAAAAGTGGGAGGAGTGGTTCAGAGCAAAGTCTCAGGTGAGTTCGTCATGTCCGAAGCGTTACTGCTGAGCTTTTTACTGCTTCCCCTTTTGGAAACTCGATCACAGAGTCGTTGGTGCCACCCCCGACTCGGACCCCATCTGATCTGTTGACTCGGAGGACAAGCGTCCACTGCGCTGTAGAATATGGGCGCTCGGGAGTCCTCCGCGAGAAACACTGAAGATCAGGATGTCTCTACACCTGACTATTATGAACTACTTGGTGTCCAAGAGTCTGCGACCACCGATGAGATCAAGGCATGTTCCACTCAAAGTCTGACGGACCCACTTGCAGACTTCTCAGCATCACTGCAGAAAGCATTCAGGAAACTCGCCCTCGTCCATCATCCCGACAAGAACCAGGATGATATCGAAGGTTCTACGCAGCGTTTTGCACGTATTCAGCAAGCATATGAGGTGTGTTCTCAAACATGAGCTCTTCAAATTGAATTGAATCGTTCGTTCACGTACCTTCGATGATCATTGCAGGTTCTTAGTGACGATCAGGTTTGCCGAAATATGTTTATATACCCGTCCACCCAAAGCCTGATGCCATGGGTCCAAGTAGGAACGGGCTTGGTACGACTCCCACAAAGCATCGCTAGTACCAGAGCCAGATGCAGAAGCTGTGTTCGAGGATATCAAAGGGGGTGTTACTCCTCCCCGCGCTCGCGATCGCGGATTAACGGTGCGGCACTTGTCTCGGTTCTTCGATGCCAGTGCATGGTCTGAATTCGATGACAACCAAAACGTATGTTCCACTTTACTTTCATGTCAGCGAGATGCTTCACAGAGGTCTTGTTTTCTTCTACTTCTAGGGATTCTTCACCCTTTACCGTAACTTGTTCTCCAGGCTTGCGCAAGAGGAGACAATGCTATCCGACATTGAGTACCCGCAGTTTGGCTACTCGACGTGGCCCTGGACGTCTCCGACGACACCATCAGAGGCCGTTAGGAATTTCTACAATGCATGGCTAAACTTCTCTACATCGAAAGAGTTCATGTGGGTGGATCACTACAACACAGCGGACGCGCCAGACCGCAGAGTACGAAGGTTCGTCTTTCTAATCATATGGTGATCCGGGGGCCACGCTCACTCATTGCAGGATAATGGACAAAGAAAACAAGAAGGCACGGGAAGAAGCACGGAAGGAATACAACGAAACCGTAAGGGTGCGTGCCAGTCCCAGCTACTCTGCATGTGCAGATCAGCACTGACCTTGGATCCGGCAGTCTCTGGTAATGTTCATGCGAAAACGTGATCCACGTTACAAGAGTCATCTTGCTCGTCAAGCACGAATTGATCAAACGAAGGTCAATAACTCCCCCCCGCCATCGGGGCCCAATCTCAGGTCCCGAACGACACAGGCTAACATCACCCCCTTTGTCGAGCAAGAATGGCAAAAGGTTACTCAAGACCACCAGCACGACGACCTCGAATGGGCAGCTGCAGGTGGAGAAGACCCTGAAGAATGGGAATGTGTAGCGTGCGGGAAGTCATTTAAAAGTGAAGCTGCCTGGGACAGTCATGAACGGAGCAAGAAGCATATGAAAGAGGTTGAAAGGTTGAAGAGACAGATTATGAGAGAAAATGAAGAATTAGTGATATCAGGTGAGGGTTGGGGTGATGGTGACGAGCGGGGTCGCGTTGAAATTGATGAAACTGCGGCTCCTCAACCACCCCCAACACCACCTGAGCAAGATGGCGATAATTCAGACGCGGTTTCCGTGCCCCTCTCCGAATCTATCGACGTCCCGGAAGAGGTGCTCGTTTCAGAAGAGTCTTCAAAAGACAGGGGTCAACTTCAAGTTAGCCAGACAACTGTGTGTGACGATGAAGGATTGGATATGCAACCTCCAGTTTCACAAGAGTTGTCTAACGGGGGAAAGCGGAAATTACGCGGGACACGGAGGGCACGAAGGGCACAAGCGGCAGCAACCGAGGCGAGTACGGTACAGGTGGGTTGCATCGTTTGTTGCAAGTCATGTCCTGATCGTTGATTAGGTCTGCAACGTCTGCAAAGAACTGTTCGAGAGTCGGACTAAACTGTTTAATCACATTCGCGAAACGGGGCACGCGCTTGCTCTTCCAGATGACAAAGCGCCACAGACTAGAAAGAGTAAGAAAAGTATGAGATAGCACACTGGCGTACCACCTATAGTTAGTCATACAAATCAACAGCGGCGCACCACACGTCATGTATTACCAGGGTAGTCGCCGATCGGAAGATCCGCGTGTCTAAAATCATCGGCGGGAGTGGTTGGTACTCCTTGGGGCATTCACGGGATCGGGGACGCGGCGAGGGCACAGGAGCCCTCATTAATCATTAGACCTAGTTATTGCCATGTCCTACATGGGATATGATACCCCACATGGACAATGATTGGATACACCAAAAAAAACACGCTAGCATTAGCGCTAGAAAAGGCATACCAACAATAATGAGGGAGTCGTCGATACCAGTTGTACAGTGTTCTCTAATCTATCCCATCAGCTGTGAAACGTCATCTGGTGGGTACTTTGTTTGTGCAAACGTCAAAAGCCTGCAGGGCGATCAGCCACTATTCAGAAGCATCTAGAGACTTGGGTACCGTTTCAGGCTCTGAATATACTTCCGGCTTACTTCGTCATTGAGCACATGTGCTACTTGATCGGTAGAGATTTTCTCTCGTGCTGAACGTTCGTGAATGCTGGAAGACGAGTGTCAGGGGCGATTCCAGCCATGGCAAGAGGAAAACATACCCAACCATGGTCACACCTATAGGCCATGGTGCATTTCCTATCGACAATCGAAGGTATGCATCGTTTGCTTTCTGATATTGTCGTTTCTGCATGTAATGGACGATCTCAGCTATGCGAGCCAACATGTCTGAGGGTAATGACTATTATCGACTGAGAATCTAAGCGTAACGATCTGCAAGCAACCGACGTACTCTTGAACGCAAAGTTTTGAAGAGTGGCTTAAGGTATTCCGCAGATTGAACTTGGGTTGCTGCCGCTAGTATTCCTTGCATAGTCCGCTTGATATGCTCTATGTAAAAAGATAAGTTCGATGAATCAACGAAGTCGTTTCTTCCGACCTGGTCTTTCGTCCATGGCTTCCTCCCATTCTTTGAGAGTGCGCTTTAACGCATAGTAAATAAGCGGATACAATCTGTCCGGGTCAGTTTTGATCAAGTCCAGATCCAGGATGCCTGCGCTCGGCTCCTCGGCGTCTCCTTTCTTTTTCCATTTGCTCTTATTCCTGAGTTCTCGCTCTACATTTTCGACGTCTTCCAACGCCTTTTTGAAATCATTCTGGCCACTCTGACGGTCGTTCCCTTTTTCCTCGATCAGCTCCAGTGCACGTAGACGTAACCTGCGGTCTCTGTCGGATTCGGCAAAAAGCCGAATAGGTTGTCCTTTAGCACGAAGTCTGCGGATGGTCTCCTCATTTGAGATGTTAAATGAAGACTCAGGGATTGGTGAGCCCGGATCTCGGGATTCAGCAGGAGGCGTGAGGGAAGCCGACCTAGATGGCTTCTACTCTCCATCAACGAGTAAATAATATATTGGCACAATGCCGGGGAGGATACTCACATTTGCATCTGGCTTTGCGGCAATGACTTGGGCGTCGTTTCTTGCTTCTTCCTGTACGATTTGTGCTCTCTCCTGCCCCGCCTTCTGTTCCTGTTCCTGCTTAATCTTCTCGATATCTCCTCGTCGCATGTACTTTGTTGGCCGGGAGGCGACGTCAACCTCCAACGTTTTGCGTTTGACCGCAATTTCAGCCTTGAGCGCGTCCATGATGGCGATTCTGTAAGTATCGTTTTGGGGTATCCTTGATATGCTAACCGGTGGCTTATATAATCTGACAAAGAATCCGTGTCACTCCGAGTTGACCGTCGTCCACAACCAGAATGTCCGAGTCCGACTTGTCCAGGTAGCCAATCTGTGTATTTTCAAGCGACTGGAAGCTTACATTGTCTTTTTTTTTCAGTAAATACGTCCTTCAGACTGCGGGCTTCGATGGTGAGTCGAGACCGCCAGTTGCGTTGCTTTGCCTAACACGCGTTTCAGCCCGCTTCCCCAACACCAACCAGACAAAGCACTGGTATGATTGAATCTTGTGCTACAAGTGGACTCGCGTGCTCATGTGTGGGCGCAGCTTCCAAAACTATACCGATTACTTCAAGTGTGTCACTGCAAAAGGGGAAGATTTTGCACCGTGCAAACAGTTTAAGAGGGCGTACAACTCTCTATGTCCAAGTAAGTACTTTGAGCGCCCTCGGGTGTCTTGTTGTCTTATTTCTTTCTAGATGAATGGGTATGGTGCGAGCATTCTCATACTGTTTCACCTCTGAGTCTCTTGCAGATAGCCAGATTCGATGAGCAAAGAGAAAATGGGACGTTCCCTGCCTCCTTGGAGCCTTGATAGATAGACTCTTACTGCTGCGAATTAATAGAGTGTTGTCGATGTTCTTTTCTACTGAGTTGCACTGCGTCCAAGTTGATGAATTTGTGATGTACTCTGAGTCAAGGTTGGTGCCACCAGCATCAGTACTGTGTCTTCCTTTCGGTCTGCCCAGAGGGGGCAATGCGTCATACGTTCAAGTTCACGACAAACTCTCAGCTCGATTACTGTCCGCGTACCCCCATACTAGACTCGATCCGTGCCAATGGACAACGTCAATCTCAACGCCTTTACTGAAAATGCAGCGAGACTCGGTATGCGTATCCAGGAGACCTTCAGCGAGCACACTCGCGATCTCTCCATAACACGCGGTGGAGCATCCATCTTCGACATGCCAGATGACAAGGTGAAGAACATTGGGAAACAGCTCGACTCTAACAGCGACAGGGAGAAACTTGACGCCATGAAGCGTCTCATAGCCGTAAGTGCACACTTATAAGAACGCCGTCCAGACCATGTTTACAATGTACCGTGCAATAGCTCGTATCCAAGGGTCGCAATGTCTCAAACTACTTCCCTCAAGTCGTCAAGAATGTCGCCTCGCAGAACCTGGAAATCAGGAAACTTGTCTATATCTACCTTTTGCGTTATGCTGAGCACGAACCCGACCTAGCCCTGCTCTCGATCAACACTTTCCAAAAGGACCTTGCTGATTCCAGTCCACTTATTCGCGCCATGGCGTTACGCGTCCTGAGTGGTATCAAAGTTCCAATGATATGCGGTCTGGTGGTTGTTGCTATCAAGAAATGTGCAGCAGATCTTAGTCCATACGTTCGTAAGGCAGCCGCTCTCGCAATACCGAAGGCCTTCCAGTACGCATTGTGGTCGCTTGTCTTCTCTGAATCAGTCAGCGAATATCTTTCAGATTAGATGCTGCACAACAACCTACTCTGATATCCGTCATAACCGCTCTTCTCCGCGATCGATCCCCCCTCTCAATAGGCAGCGCAGTCATCGCATTTGAGTCCGTCTGCCCCACGCGACTAGATCTCTTGCATCAGCAATACAGACGTCTGTGCAAAATTCTCATAGATGTAGATGAGTGGGGACAAGTCTATCTCCTCAATCTTCTACTCAGATATGCGCGTACTATGTTACCTAAACCAACTATCTCGCAACACGGCGAGTCCACGGAGGAAGAAGTTGATGCTGACCTTCAGCTGCTCCTTGTATCATCGGAGCCACTCTTCCAGTCCAATAACCCGGCGGTGCGTCGTTCAATCACCCCCCGCCACATCCCTGGTTCACATATCCTTAGGTGGTGCTTGCGGTTGTGCGCGTCTTCTACTATGCAGGGCCTCCGTCATTCGCCAGCAAAATTGTGAACCCTTTACTTCGTATTACGCATGTATCACGAGAAGTCGAACGAGTGGTGCTTGCGTATCTATTGACTATTACACGTGCGCATCCGGTGAGTATTCGTATGTGATGTCGGGACATAATTCTTCATTGCTTGACAGCAACTGTTCTCGATGCAATACCAACGATTGTTAGTTCGTACTGACGACCCTTCGCAAGTGAAAAGAGATAAAATCAGGGTGATGCTGAATCTCTGCGACGTGGATAATCATCAAGCACTTCTTCGCGAGTTTATTGTGTGTTCCGATTTCAAATGTCGCCTTCCTCGATCAGTATCTAATACAGATTTCTATATCATTCCTAGGACTGTGCTGAAGATGTGGATGATGTTGTGGTTGGAGATGCGATTCATGCCGTTGGTCGATGCGCAAGAGTAGTCCCGTCGTGTACCCCACACTGTCTCTCCGCTCTTATGGTTATGATCAAGAGCAGACATGGTATGTCTCTCCGATCTGTCGCGCCGTAATCCTTACTGAGCCAACATCAGATATTGTTGTCAGCAACGCCGTTCTAGTCTTGAAGGCTCTTATCCAGAACCAACTTCTTACTGGCCCTTCCGCTCCTGCGTCTTCGCAATCGCCGCTCACCATAATTTCGCTTCTTGCTCGGCGGATCGACGACATCAAGCACCCTCAGGCGCGTGCTTGTGTTCTCTGGCTGGTAGGCCAATACAGCGCAGCACAAGGAGTAGGCACCGTAATAGAGGGTGTTGCCGACTGGGCACCGGACGTCTTGCGGAAATTCTCCAAGTCCTTCCAAACAGAGGTATATCCACCTCCTTATGTCTCATGTTAGCACTCATGAACACCCCTTCCCCTACTAGGGGCTTTTGGTCAAGCTTCAAGCCCTGACTCTCGCCGCCAAACTTTTTCTGCTGTGTCCAACGGACCAGAGACTGGATCTACTTTGCCGCTATGTGTTATCTCTCGGTAGATATGATCAAAACTACGACGTTCGGGACCGCACCCGTATGCTCAATTCGCTCCTCGTTGGCGTATCGCCAACAATGAACGGCGGAGGGACGGAAGAACAGCGTGGCGTCGTACTTCGACGAGAACAAGTAATGAAGGTTTTGTTCGATGGCAAAGCTAGCATCGTCGAAGAGAGTGAGGAGACCTTGGGTGGGTTTTTATTTTGAGGTCTCGACGTGATTCCAATGTTCTGTGGTCAGGCTCCCACCACCTACCGATTGGTTGCCTTGGCATTGTCACGGGAAAGGCTACACATGGTGATAATATTTTCCCGGAATGGCTAGAAGGAGGAATCGACCCTTTACTCCGACAGAACGAAGAGGATGCCTTCCCTATAGCACCACCTCCTCAAGCAATCAGTTCAGCAAGTTCCGCAACACCAAAGGCGTTGGGGTCGGCGGGTGTCACACCTGTCGTGCTCACTCCTACAAGCGGCTCAACGCCAGTACGCGAAGGGAAAGAAACTTGGAGGGATTTGGATAAATTTTATGCGAGCGACAGTGACAAGAGGGATTCTGAAGGCAGCTCTGAAGAGGAGAGCGAGAATTGGGAAGACAATGGTGCACACGATAGCGATGAGACACAGGATGATGGTGCAGAGTATGAGAGTAACGAGGATGATGAGCAGGAAGGAACTGACGGGAGCAGTGCAAACATACAACAATAGCATCGACTGTCGTATATCAAGAAGATTGTTTTATAGAATGTCACCGTCAGGGAGCTGATAATATAATGGCTAGAAAAGAATTCATTGGGTATTTAGCAAGATTGGTGGGATTGAGGTACATACAGTGTTAAACACGTGGTAATAGTGGCCATTTACACCCCCTTCGTGCTCATTGCCATAGTATTCCATCGGAAACCACTGTCGAATGGTAAGTAGAGTAAAAGACGAGGAAAGGAAGGCGTACGTGATGTTCGGGGAGATCCTCCTTCCATGAACGTAGAAGACGCGACTCCTCCGTCTGGTTAGTAAGGACAAGGCCGTGTTTGGGCAGGACAAACTGTCCAATCTGGAGCTCCGTGTCGGTGACGATGCCACGGGATACCCTCGCATAGGCAGTGCGATACAAGCCTCGGTATAGAATATACTCGCACCTATGATAAGCGCCTCAATGGATAGCCCCCACCCGTGAGCGTTAAGTCTACTCACCACCTGTCCAAATCTTCTGGATCAATGTCATATACAAGCCCATCGTTCACGAGGATATCATATGGGGCCGCTTCGTTTCCTTTAGCCTTCAGCCGGACTCTAACCAGTAGATAATACGTACGTCTAGGTGCGTGTGGCTTGCTGACTACATATCCCAAGAATACCACTGGTCGAGGGTATGACGCGGCCATGATACGTGCCAACTCTTTGCTTTGTAACTCCCTGTCAAGGGGGTCTTCCTCTGGAAACACAAAGAATGAACCTTTCGACCAAACGGGCATCTGATATGGCATAGACATACCTTGACCATTGTGTGACACAACTACCGTGATCTCGGTGCCGTATACATCGAGGACAGCTTCAATGGCCGGAGCAAGCTCACCGTGAGGTGACGGAAGTAGATAGTGGTGCGAATGAATGATTGGGAACTGAGAGCATCTGGGTCAATCTTCCATCAACCCCACTGAAATGAGTACCTGCCTTGGACAACAAGGCAGCTCCCCATGTATGCAAGTTAGGACCTGGACCTAGGTCGACATACTGGGCAAGGAATTGAGGCACTCATCACCATAACAAGCATCGAACTCACATAACCCAACTCTTCGGCAGCGACGCGAGTCCTGATCAACATGTCAGTTTTGCGATCTGTTTAACCGATTCATCGCACAACTCACAGGTCGCGATTCCCATATACCGTTCGCTAATCCATACATATTTCAGCTGCACTCGTACTATAACAGCATCAGCACTTACATGCAGATCTGTCTCCAGCAAGCCGACGATATCGAGTTGCAAATCCCTATCAACGTCGCCACACGTCAACAATTTCCTTTAGCACAACACTAGCAACGTACCTGATCACGTCTCGTATGCGACGCTGACTGTCATGTCCTACGTTGTCAATCCCGAAATGAATGGTCCAGATACCAGTATTAAAGACCCTTGTCCCAGGTTTGAACGGTCTCGGACCCATAGCGGGCCAACAGAGGAGTGTAACTAGAACAGACACAAGGGAAAAAATACACAGCATCGCAGTGATGCGAGTACGTGTTGAATTCGGGATCCAAAGAAGAGAGTTGTGCCTGATTGATACTCTGAACGGCAAGCGGAAAGCAAGCATGATAGCAGCCAACTGCGCGATGAGGACTCTGCGAACAGTCTTGAATATGGAACAAAAAGGTGGAAGAAATACGTACAAGTTAGTTCTTTCCCGCAGGTAGGAGCCCCCCGGAACGAAAGCATATGCAACGGTCCATACATTTGCGAGATAGAACAAGATGGCGACAAAGAATGTCGTAAAGTACCTCCTGCCCACTTTATCACCCTGCCACGCGGAAGACTGTGATAGAACCGAAGGAAGGATTGACATGCAGAAGATTGCAAAGTTCAGTCCACCTAGAAAACCTGTCCAATCTCTGAAACGATACATCACAAATGCACTTGTGCAACCGTAAGCGAACCACAAAGGGTGGTTGAGTAAAGCGGGAAAAACTGCAGTTGGGAGGATGGCTGGAATAATTAGACCGAGAGATTGCGCAAATATTGTGATGGACCCATGTAAATGCGGCAATGGCCCTCTAGGATGTCCGTCCTGGTATCCCGTCCATGACCATGCGATGATGGTACTAGAGTCAGTGAACATGCAATGCAATGTGAAGAACAGCGACCCCAGTGCGATTGACGAGGCTATCCAGTTTCGTGGGATATCCTTGGTATTGTTCGACGCATCTTTCGGTCTACCCGACTTTACTTTGTTGGCAGGGAAACTAGACGGACGGATAGCCAGTTCGAGAATAGCACAGACAGCGATCACCATCCCAGTCTTGTTGTATCCACCGGTCTCTTCGTTCAACATCGGCCAGACTATAATGTGAAAATGAACCAACATGAACTGTGAGACCCGCTAGTCCTCTTACCTGGATTATTCGAATGGTTGGCATGCTTGGATAAGGACGACAGCACCAATCCTACACCCAGTACTAGGCATTGATTTAAATATTGCTCGGCCCTTGTCATGGCAATAAATAAATAAAAACGCACAGAATCCCTGGTATGCATCATCCCCTGCAGTCCAATCTGCTGCCTGGCTCAGAAGAACGGCAACGTTAGCCACAATGACGGCCCAAAGTCGCTCCAAGGGGCCGTCAATCTTATATGCTGCCAGCCCAATCAGGGAGAGTAACCTTAGTGTCACCTTGCCCCATTTCGTCACTGCCCAGTTGCGGATAGGTGCAATCCCAAGTAAAGCCGGGGAGAGATAGATGAACAACGCCGCTTCTGCACCAGAGATACCGAGTTCCCAGACAGAGAAGTAAAACAGTGTCGTAAGCAGAGAGGTCACGATGGACCAAAACAGATACGCTAGTCGGGTTTAAAAGTATGAAGTGCGCAAATCGATGCATGCAGAGTCAGAATCCAGCTTCTTTTTACAAAGTGGCGAATGCAACTACTCACATAAGTAAACATCGGCCACGAAGCTCAGCCAAGGTCTTAATGCATGGCTCATTAAAAGTCCTCTAGCCGGGGCATCAGATTTAGGTCCATCTGAGGCAAGTGTTGCTTGAGTTTTGACATTGGCAGTCGTCGACAAGACTTTATCATTCGGCTGAGGCATGTTGATATCATGAGCAGAAGTCAGTTTATTGCCATGGGCAGGAGGTAAGGGTCTATTTATACGGGAACGTCAGATTGAAATTAGACAAGGTGATGCAGTTGATTATACATGTTCTCATGCTCGGTATTGGAGTCCAGTGATACGCCTATAGCAATCTACCGGTAGGGTAAGCAAATAAGAAAGGTAGAGTTGAAGCATCCTCGCCTGCAAGTTATAGTTTTTGAAGTCAGCTTCCGAGATTGAGTCATAGAGCACATCCAAGAAGATGAGTCCCCATTCAAAGAATGCGTAATGCGTATACGCTACGAGAGAGTAAGTTTAGCCCGATGACAAGGAAATACGAGCTTACCTCCAGGTATTCTGTGTACCTTATGTTGGATGAAGAAGTACACCAGTGGTATGATTGACGCGAAGAATCTAGGTTGAATGTTAGCAATAATTCACACTGATTTACTAGGGTACTTACGCTACAGCAACGAATTGTCTGTGAGAGTGAAATTGAAATAGACTGACGGGCGGAGAATAATTAGACGAACCGTTTCTTCCTTACTTGGACATGGTTGGTAGGGGTATTTATGATCCCTCCCAGCATCCACGGCAGATTGCACACAATGTACAACACCATAAGCACATCATGAGCATCGTGGTCATCACTTGACGTGATATACACCCAGCCTCCACACGCGAGTGTGCGTACGAGACCAGTAAGGAAGACCCAATGCGGCAAGGTCGAATGAGACACGCGGGTGACAAAGTACTGCAGGAATACAAGAGCGAAACGGGGGCCGCTCGTTATTGCAATGAGGATCTGAAAGACATTGCGTTCTGGATACCAGTCACCGATACTACGGGAACGAACATCAGCGAGAGAATTTATACCGAGAGCTAGCAAGCCCACTCACGTCGCAGAGACGGAAGGGAACCACTCTTCTGGATATCCTGCGATGCCATTCTTCACGATTTTCCTGTAGTGGAGCGCACAACCAAGTAGGAGTGCGGAGGCGAACGCAGAGAACGCGAGGTACGTGTGGGCCGCGGCGACTGAAGACGCGTTGATGACAAGAGGGCCGGCTTTCCGTTTCACAGCGGTCGGCGTCGAGCGCGGCATGGCCAAGAATGCCGTCGTGTTCCAAATTCAACGTTGTTTATTTACACATTCATCGACGAAGCGCCCATCACCACGAAATCATGGAAGGGCAGAAGATACCCTACATCCCCATCACTGTCTTCACCGGATTTCTAGGAGCGGGAAAGACATCCATCATCCTCTCTTTACTTCCAAAACTTCCCAAAGACTACAAGGTCGTGCTTCTCAAGAATGAATTTGGAGACATCGAAGGTGGGAATCCTATCACAACGGCCAACAAGTGCTCATCGTATGCAGTCGACAGTCAACTGGCAAAGCAGTCCAGTTTGACAGCTGTCAGTGAAATCCTCAATGGTTGCATGTGCGTATTGAAATCTTGTGGCTGGATTGCGCTGCGTTAAACACCAGTGTCCAGGTGTTGTGTCCTTGTGGGTCAGATGAAGACCGCCCTCTTAGAGATCAGAGGTAGGGGCCGACGTCGTGGTAGGAAAGCCTTACGATCACTCCTGCGCATACCCTAGATAAATTTCGTCCGGACCGCATCATCATAGAATGCAGGTAACGATCACTCGGATTGAACGTTTGGCCTTGGTTGATCGCCATCCTAGTGGCTCTGCCTTCCCTGCCACCCTCGCGTTCCAGATCCGTGAATTAGAGCGAGAAACAAACAATGACATCAAACTAGACGCGATCGTTACCGTCGTAGACGCGGAGAATTTTTCCGGCTACGAAGATACATCACCTACAGCCAAGATGCAAGCGATGTACTCGGACGTCATACTCATTGTGAGTGCCTTTGTCGATGCTGCGAATTTGATGACCTTTTCGGTACTGCTAGAACAAATGGGAACACGTCGATGACAGAGCACTCGACCTCGTGCTTGATCACCTCAATACCCTGAATGATTCGACACCGAAAATCAGATGCAATAGACGCGACGGCGTGGATCCCAGTCTTCTCTTTGGAGTTGATACCAAACTTTTTCAAGACTCGCGCGGCGAGACAAACATTCTCGGGGAAGAGGTACACCACGATGAAGTTCAGACTGTCACGCTTCTCAAAGGGTCCAGCACATCACAAATTACGAGTCATCACTGCCACGACGATGCCTGCACGGTGAATCATCCACTCGAAGCCACTGCACATGCGGATGGAGATGGAATCAGCACCATCGATGAGGGACTACTCCGAGATGCACTCGGGGTGGTGTCGAAAGAAACGGTGTGGAGAATCAAAGGATTTGTGCGCCTAGAAAGCGGGGTCTACATCTTGAATTGGGCCTTTGGACGGTATGAGCTGACGCCGTGTGGCAAGGACAAGGAGCCAGCGCAGGGCTATGCTGTCCGCCTGACGGTGATGGGCGAGCGAGGTGAGGTGAAACGCTCGGTAAAACGGTTTAGTAGTACGTTGGGGGCGGAGACCTGGTCGCTCGAAAACACTTCTAAACTTGACATGTGGTTTGGAAGAACAACAGATGGGAAGGTATTGTGAAACGTTACCATATAATTAGATTGAAACTGATGAACGGTAAGAGCCAAGAGCCAAACTAATCGTTATTTAGGCTAACGCTCAATGACAGTGATAAGAACCTCGCGATAACCTCCCATGGTCTAGGCCTTACTTAGACCTCATGCAAACAATGCTAATGAACGGCTTACGCCGGTGTAAAGTTGTGTTACTTACATAAAATTACATCACTCGTTTGATGTGATGCAGCTCTCATCGATTCGTCGTTCGCTCTCAAATCCATGTTTCTGCCCTCTCAGGTTTCGACAGCTGTACGAGACTTGCCCACAGTCACCGCAAAGTTACATTGTACTCCGGGAGACTACACTAGGTATGTTATTTAACACCTATGCCGGCAATGATATTAGCTGGCCAACTTGTCATGCTTCTATCTGACCGTCACCGATCAGGAAGCCTGCTTGTCAGCGATGTAATCCCGATATGATATAGATAATGCGGCGTGTATTTAATGGCACTACACGATGGCTTCGCTGGCCTAACTCCCTTCCGGCATTGGCTTATATGTACTGTCCCTCGAGCATCCATCTGAAAAGTTCCCGAACTGATCATCTCCTTGGGTTTTTCAGTGTTTCAGTGTTTCCTTGGAATCAAATCCATGGCTTCCATTCTACAGTCCGTTGTTACAAGCATTCGTCAAAATAACTATGTGACTCGTATGCTGTTTGACCTTGGTGGTTCCCGTCCCTTGACCTCACCGCCCCCCCTAGTTGTGATCATCATTGCTGTCGGATATGATTACAGTAAGTAAGATATGTCTGTTTGCGATTCTTCATGGCATTTGATAAACATCTACACTAGTTCTCACGTTTTCAAAAGAGGTACGGCCCGTGTCCACTCACATGCTACATAGATATCTTTCTTACTGACGATTTTTGTAGATAGAATACATTTGGGTCAGTGGATACTTTCTGAAGCTGATTGTATGTTCTGATATGGCCGCAGAACAAGCCCTGGACATGGGTTTCTACATTTTTCGTTCTTGTGTGTATTCTTCCCATCTCTGCGATGCCACAGGGCTGATCATTGTTCATTCCCAGGCTCGTTATTTCGGGTTGTCTTTGATCATGTACGTCTATGTCTGCTGCAACATATCGACCGATTGCTGATCAGCCCACAGGAGTTTTGCGCTCTGTGCGTCCAAACTGTGAATTTTTGAGTTTGTTGAGCTGACCTAGCCCGATCAAAGTGGGGAGCTCTTTCGTACCTGGTCCTGCAAAGGTAATTTCTCATATCACTTATGACCAACATAGATACTTAGAAATTTTCAATTACTGGTAGGCGTATGTGTCCATGCTTCTACACTAATCGACATATCTAAATGATTTACTACCAATAGTTGTGAGCTCTCTTATTGATTAGTTCCAATGTTCACACTGATTAAGTTCACTTCCAAGGTGACATACTTTGGATTTTTGCTACGTGGGCTGGCTTCGTTTTTACGGTCACTACAGATTGTGAGATTTCATCGTCACTTCGAGCGAGATCAATCACATTGACAGAGGCAGTGGTGATGATCCTCCGTGTGTGGGCATTGTACGGTCGATCGAGGTTCATCCTTCGCGCCCTCCTCACGTTGTATGCCATCGAAATCATCCTGGGCCTGGTTTCTGGTATTGTCTTCTGCGCTACAAATAATGAATTAGGTATACGGAGCTTAGCTTCATGTCGTGCAAACTACATATTTACTGTTCTTCCACCCATAGAGGTTACCGCTCAAGTGCTTGATTATTCGTTTTGCGAGTTTCAAGCGAGTTTGCCCATTTGGGAGGAACTTATGACCATTGCCCAGCTCACCCTCGGTGCATTTATGTGCCTGCTCATCGCTATTCAATTCATCAAGGAGTCACTTCAAATGTACAAAGCGACAAAGCGGCTGCAACTGAACCGCTACATGATCCTTCTCGTGAGGGAAGGCGTCATCTACTTTCTTGTGTATGTCCATGTTTCGCCCTTGCTTCATTTCCTCCCACTCTACTAAACTCGTTATGAATAGCTCCATGTTATACTCACTCGTCAGTATATTGACATACGCAGCGGACGTTCCAACGGACGGACTGGGAGTACTATTGAATTTAGCACAATTTATCCCTCAATTCACACTGGTCCCGCGATTCATCTTGAACATGCGGGAACTTTATGCACGGGATCTTCAAGGCAGACGCGGAAGCGACATTGACACTGCGTTCGGTTTGACATCGGCCTTCGGCCATGGCGCTGCTGCAAGCGCGACCATTTTTGAGGATGTAGGGCAGAACGGATGGATAAAGCAGCGCGGAGAGATACAAATGGAGGAGAAGGAAACCCGTGGGGCTAGTAATAACGCGTAATGGTCATGACTGTGTCAGATTTTGAGGTTTGGTCTTTGTATCCAAATGTTCCTTCAGTGATGCGTGTTTGAAAACGACGCAAGAGACAGAGAAGATCTGCCGAATCAGCCGGGCCGAAGCTGGGTCCCTGTCGGCAAAAATGCAACATATCCATAGTCAGCGGGTAGATTGTATTCAGGATGAAATTAATAAATGCAAGGGATGATACTAGAACATCGCACCATTGGAGTCATCCTTCTCGCCTCATCTATTACAGTATGTTGTTCTCAAACAAAACTAGTCGAGCCAGGACAGCTCTGCCGTACGCCCCGAATCCATCCACCTGTCCTTACCATCGTCCAAATGATTGTCGCCCGGGTCAATATTGTAAGGAAGAGTGATATGAGAGTCGCTCACAGTGCCCGAACGGAACAGTTCCGTTGGTGGGCAGCGTTGGCGTTAGTACAGCCACCTGCGTACGTAATTTGCACATTGTGATTGCAATTGGAGTGTTTTATTGATCTACCGAGCATATGACTTTCTCCTTGGATAGAGTCTCTCCAGGATGTTTTCCTTCTTCAGTCCGGGTATGCATGTCGTCCTTTCTCTTCCTCGAGCGTTCTCTCACTGCCCGTTCAGCGTCCTCTTACTGGCATTTTCCCGCAGCCCCCGCAAAGGATCGCGAGTGCGCACTGACCATCCGGACAGAATTCATAAACTGGTTGCCGCGGCATCGTTCGTCAGATCCTTTTGAATCATTGCCCTCGGAACAGCGCCACGAAAATCGGGTGATATGTGAGGTGCTCTCCACCAACGACCTCTACCACATCCTCGGCATTCCCCGTTCTCCAGCTATCGACAGGCTGACCCTTAGGCGAGCCTATCTCTCGCGTAGCAAAGCCTGCCACCCAGAGTGCGTCTCTTTTCTTCCCCTTGTTCTTTCCCGTCCTCAACGTACGCGCAGCAAGTGCCCCGGAAATCCAGACGCTACACATGCATTCCAAAGAGTCTCTGTAGCCTACGGCGTGCTCTCGCAACCCTCTCTAAAGCGAGCGTACGACGCTCGCCCGAGCGACGACCAATCCGATTTCCTGCGCTCCCGTCCCTGCGGATACGCAGACGAAACCCTCAAAGGCGTTCTCCTCAGTATCATGAGTGACTACCTGGACGGTAACCTCGAAATGATACGCACGTTTCTCCGTAAGTACACCCGTCGCTCGTTCGCCCCGCGTCGACTCCTCACGCCCGCCCCCCGCCTCCCAGAAGCTGTCAGCGACCTCAACCCATCCCTCAAACTCGGCGACGACGCCATCGATTCCATCCTTTCATGTCTGGAAACCATACGCGGTCGCATCCTCAGTAAGTCTCCCGTTGCCCTTTTTTGTGGACACCTCACTCGGATCTGACCACCCACCGACCGTTTCAGCTTGTCGCGCGTGCATCCTCGCCCTGCACTCTGAACTCATCCGCGTGCTCGAACTCCAGTACGCCTTTCGTCAGCTTCCGTACCTCGATATCACCGGCCGTTCCCGTCTCACCATCCAACTTACCCGCATCACTCTCTCTCTTCCTGTCACACTAGAAAAAGCCATTCAGGATGCCCAGGAGGATATGTTTACCAACGGTCAAGGGAGTACAACAGACGATAGGGATAGAACGTGCGACAAGGCGGCATTGTTGCCAAAGCATGTCGTACTCCTCATCAGGGGCATCGACGTTATTCTGGACAAGATGGAGCGCATTTTGGGATAGGTCACGGTTTGCGCCTGTTCGCATCGTGTCCTCGCCCCACGTTCGTTTGTTGGCCTCCTAGTGGGTCTTACTGTTTCCTGATTGTTGGATTCTGACTGTCTGCGTTTTCTTCATGTTTATAGGACCCTTCTATTGTATCCCATGGACATGACGCTCTAGCTTTCCGTATTATACTGATAAATTATTTTTCATATTTGAGAGGGTTCTCGATCTTCTAACTTGGATACAAATGGTTTGACTCAACTTTCTTCGTAAAACTGGCCCATGTTACACGATTAAACAATGCAAGCAGCCTCGTTAAACTGATCATACGCTACAGACTGCAGGTTGGTGTTGAAGATCAGGGATGCGGTGATGAAGGATAGCACGAATAGGCACGGGAAAGCGGTCAACCATTAATGACGTATACAGTATAAAGAGAAATAAGAAACAACGAAAAGGGGCCTTTTGCAGAACTACTGTATGAGAACTGTCCACGGCTAAGTCGGGAAAAGAATTTGGATACGGAAGCTAGCGAAAGGAAGGAACAAAACCAAGAAAATACAGAAGTAATGCTAGACACGGTGTTTTAACTTTATCAATACTGCAAGCCCCTTTGATTCTACGAAACAGGGGAAAAGTACCGTATGCCGGTCCATCAGCGAAGACGAGACAATCCCTGCGAAGTACTCACAACGTTCATCCAGATTGCACCTGTATGGCCGTTGGCTGGGACGCTTGCTGGTACGATTTCTTCCAGCATGTAAGAATCTTGTGATGGCTGGCACCCATAGGTCCCATTCGACCCGTTTGGTTGTGCAGCTGCGGCTGCCAACAATTGGGTATAGTCTCCACCATCATTTTCGTCGCTCACGTCCCCGCCTTCGTTCGGCCCAGGCACTTGCGAGTCGTTTATAGAACCCATTGGGTTCTCGGGATAGAACGGGTAGAACAAACCCGTTGGGACCTCCGCGAGCTTATCCCCCACACCCCCGGGCGAAACCTGCGCACTGAGGTTCTTGACAGGCGTGGAACTTTGGGAAGCGGTGCGCGGTCCGTAAACCACAGCCCCACTAATGCCCGCCTCGGCCTGGAACGATGGGTGAGCCAGAGTCGGCGTCTTTTGTTGTTGCTGTTGTTGCAAGTGTGGCTGCCGGGGAGACGGCATTGACGGAGAGCCTAGAATAACATTCTCGGTGTCCCAGTCGATCTCTGAGAGTAAAACGGGGTCCTTGGGAGGAGTGACGGAATGAAGATCAACATTGAGAACCCTTTCAGCGAGCTTGGAGATCAGAGGGTGACCACCATTCAGATCTTTCCGTTCCCAGCGCCACCGGAATCGAGGTAACATGTCGAGAGCCATCCAAACGTCTTCGATCATGACTTGTCGCGACAAGCGTTCACAATGTGACATGTGACCATACAGAATAACCATGGCCGCAATGTGAAGTGGGATGGGAGAAACGAAAAATGCAATGTCGGGGAACCGGATGAGTTGATTGTGTACGATGATGATGTTGTGCGAGGTGACGATAGCTAGCGGGGTGTGAGTGTTGGAAAGGAGTACGAGTTTGGTGCCCACCATCAACCAGCGCTCTCGAACGATGCGTGTAATCAAGTTCCTTCAAGCTGAACAAGGCTCTCAGTAACAGTATCCTCGATATCCCGATCTTGAGTAGTGTGAGCCCCTGGTCCTCCGTGATCTCACGAACCAGATCCTGTCGCTTCTCCAACGGCCACTCGTCAGTCCCACCAAAGTAGTACTTGTAACACTCTGGCAACTGTCTTCGGAACTCCATCATACTCTTGATAATCCGAGTTGCATGTCGCATGACAGCATCTGCACTCTTGCTAGAAGGGGCGTAGAGAGAATTGATGATGTCGGCCTGTATCTCGGCAACAGGATGGGACAGTAAAAAGTGCTCGGAGTAGTCAACGGGCTGACCAGTCAGAGGTCGAGAAGGATAGGGTGTGTTTGTATCAGAGGGAGCGATAGCGAGAGGTCTGCCGAGCAGGATAGATGTCCCGCGATCATGGACCATTACAATACCCCACAATCGAATTCGAAGCTGTGCTTCTTCCTCGGAAAATGTGTTGTTCTGTGACATGGGATCATGATGAAGGCCCAACTCGATGGATAGCCGAACGAGGCTGCCGACGAGACGCCATAGGGAACGACCTTGTCGCTACATGGGTGTTCTCAGAACGGGACGCGTATACGATAGATATGCAACGCTTACCTCTGTGTAGAGATACCATTGCAACAAGATGAGCGCCTGAAGGCTGGTGATGGTAACACGGAGATGGGGTTTGATGGCCAGGGCGCGCTCAAAGAATTCATAGTGCTCAGGCCATTTGTTTGGAAGGAGTTTCTTTGTTGTAATTGGGCTATCACTGGGAGACTTGAGGCTATTGTCGACGAGGGTGGCCTTATGGTTGAGTTCGCTCAAGGTACCGAGAGCGAGAATGAAATACATGCTACAGACAAAGCCGGGATCGTACTGGATATTTTCCATATCGTAGAGCAAATTGAGCCGGCGTTCGAAATCGGAGCGGAAAAAGACCGGGCGGTGGATGTTGAGATGAGAAAAGTAGACGTCGACGATTCTGTTGACCATTTTGCGGTCGTTCGGCAACCAAATGGCGAGTTTGGATGCCGATGAAGACGCCGCGCCGGGGTTTGAGGTGACGACAGAAATGGAGAACCAGGCGCTGGGATCGCGAGGAAGAAAAGCCTCGGTGATGTTCTGATCACGACCGGAAGAGAGACCGTTGGAACCGACAGCGAGATCCTCTCTGTCGTTTTGGGCTGCGAGCTGTGTTTCGCTCATGATGAGGGGATGTACACCGAAACTCTTTGCGATAGCCTGGATGGGGAGTGATCAGGGGTGTGACAAAGTGAAGGGATACGAGTGCGTACGGGGGTGTCTGAGACATCGAGATACTGAGGATCCTGACCCTTGACCTCGAGGGAGGGGGTGGTTTGTGGTGGCGGAAGTTGGTGGGGTGGAGGGGGCTGGATCTGATGGGGAGGAGGCTGGATGTGCTGGGGAGGGGGAGGGAAGCCGGGGTGCATGTGGGGAGTATAAGATCCGGGGGGGGCGGGGAT
>JBBPNQ010000124.1:0-32474 GCA_038090975.1 Boletellus pseudochrysenteroides
AGACCGTGGCGTATGGCGTGGCCGCAGATCCGCTCCCCACGCGCAGGCTCGGCCGTTGCCGCAGTGGCTGTGCCTCCCTCCTCCTCCCTCTGGCTCAATGTCTCAACGCCGGCGTCGATGAAACGGCCGAGGCCGCCGAGGAGCCCCACTCGCCTAGTGGACAGGCTACGACCAGACACTCTTCCCTTTCGTTCGGAGCTGGGTGCCTGCGGCCACGTTCAATGATCCCCGCTGCCGTTACAACGCAATGTCGCTGTTGTTCGCCGCACATCCTACAGTACATATGCACGATCGTCTTCACTCAAACCGTACCCACGATGAAGCCTCGTCTGCGTCGATACTCTCGCAGAATCTCCGTCGCTTGCCTAGGAAACTGTCACAACGATCTTCCCACTAAGGAAAATCAGCCCCGGGGCTCTTCTATACCACAAGGAACATCCACTCGCCTATTCTTGTCCTCCGCCATCTCGCGGTGTGCTTGCTGAATCTCGTTCAAGGGGTACACCTGACCGATCAAATTCAAGTAATCCGTGGCCGCCGGGTCAGATTAGAAGCCCCAGAGAAAATACAACAAAACCTTGTGAATATAGGTTCGTATCTGCCCGTTGCCTTCCTCTCCTGTTATCTGATCGGCTATCGCCCCGAAGCTGGCACTTCCTGTTGATCAACCCGTCTGCCCAACACTCGACAAGGACACACTTGTTGATAAGCTCCGTCTGATACTCCAAACTCCGAGACCGCAGCGTGGATCCCTGGATCTTAAGTCGCTTATACAAGATCGGCCCCAGATTGACCGAAGGAACCTCGCTTCCTTCGAAACGGTATTCTTTTAATAAGAGTTTCGCGGATAGCAGGCGTCTTATCCTTACCGCTCAAGAACCCAAGCACGGTCATCCTTCCGTCAATCGCCAGAGAATCAATGTTCTTTTTCCAATGCGTACGTCCGACAAAATCGATTATGACATCAACACCGTTACCGTTCGTCGTTTTCTTGACCTCTTCTGCGAAATCGTCTTTGACATAGTTCACGGCATGCGTCGCCCCATTTGGGATCGAGAGGAGCCAATCTAGCTTGTCCCTGGCTGACGCCGTCGCTGTAACAGTGTTCCTGAGCGGCGATTAGCACACAGCAATCGCCAAGTACCCGTGTTGGATGCGCCGAATGAGCATCCAAAAGTACTTACGCGCCAGACACACGTGCAATCTGGATTGCTGCAACCCCGACACCGGATGCACCCGCGTGAACAAGAACATGGTCACCCTTCTTCATTTCGCCATATTTGACCAGTGCTTGATAGGCTGAAACACAGGGTGAGGCGTATGATTAAGTGCCCCTCGATACCCGATGTATGTATGTGCCGTCAGCCGGGCATGGAATCGCCGTACGCACCTGTGATGTAGTTTTCGGGAATACTTGCGGCCTCCACCCAAGACAGGCGGGCGGGTTTCTCAACCAATAGACCTTCGTGACATGCAACGTACTCGGCGGCTGCTCCCTGGTGAAGAGACCGTCAGACCGCCTTGTCATGGATTCCGGAGGATCCATACCCCTCCAACGAGGCCATACACCTCATCGCCCAAAGACCATTTTGTGACGCGCGGGCCAAGCCCGTGCACGACACCGGAGAATTCGACGCCGAGAATGTGGGATGCACCCGGAGGCGGAGGATACACGCCCTCACGCTGGGCCAGATCCATGCGATTCAGGCCGAACGCAGCGATCTGAGGGCGCCGTGAGAGACAAGTATGGTGATCGCAAGGGACACCCACTTTGACGAGCACTTGTCCTTCCTTTGGAAGCGGGCGCTCGGTGTCTCCGACGTACAGGTTCTCAATGGGACCTTTGCCGTCCTTGATCAGCACAGCACGCATTGTAGTCATTCCGAGCAGAGGCACCCCTTGGCAGGTCCAGCGAAGGTGGCCGTCAAGTCCTCCATCACTGCGTAGGAAGAAGATGACTAAGCAAACCAGGGCTGTGCTCTCTCCCGTCCTTCTCCTCCTCGTCGGGCACTCTCGGTAGACTGCGGAACCTCGTCTCCAACAGTCATCCCTTGAATTGCGGGCCAATGCGAGTTGCACAGGAAGCCTGTTTGCCGCTCGCTGGCAAGCACTGCAAGGTCGAAGATGTCCAAGAGGCCTATGTCGAGCAAAAAGAAAAGTAAGCCTTCTTCTCTCCACTCAACCCAGCCGTCAGCCTCATCTACTGTCATCCCAGCTTGCTTGGCGCAATAGATGCAACCAAGGGTATCTTGGCGGGCCTGCGGGAGTTCAATAAGAATGACTGGGTCGTCCGATATCCCACACTCCAGGAGCAGCCTACCGACGCAGCCGTCACACCTTCAAAGCGACAGCCTCACCGTTCCATTCGCCGCTCTCTGTCCTTTGCCGACGACCCATCCAATCAGACCGAAATTGTCTACACTCCCTCTCGTTATGGCTCTGCTCCTGCGATAACTCTGGCATCCATCGCCGACGCCCAGGAACAACCTGGCGAGCTCGCCGCCGGAAATGAAGAGGTTCCGGCGGATGAAGGCGCTTTTTCTGATAAAGCCGGTGATTTCTCCATCCTCCGACTTGATCTCAAGCTCGGGCCCCACGGTTCTTCGACTTCCCCCGCAGCCCTCGTCTCCCAGTTGGAGAAGGGGTCGATCGCCAATCTCCTGGATGAGCGTATATCCGCCGCTCTCCAACACATGGACAAACTTCGACTTCGTGTCGAGGATACCTCGTCCAAGGTTTTGGTGACAGGGGACCTCAACTCTGGCAAATCCACCTTCGTCAATGCCTTGGTCCGGCGGGAGGTGATGCCCGTAGACCAACAGCCTTGCACAACAGCGTTTTGTGAAGTCCACGACGCAGCCGAAAACAACGGGTGCGAGGAGGTCCACATCCTCAAGAACGGCGTACAATACTCTGTCACCGACGAATCGACCTTCTCACGCGTCTCTCTTGCTGACCTGGAGAGCATTGTGGCAGACAACGAAGGTGATCAACCGAGGCTGAAGGTTTACTTGACCGACAGCAGAGCTGCATCGGAGTCGCTTCTCAACAACGGGGTTGTCGACATCTCCCTTATAGACGCTCCTGGCCTCAACCGGGATAGCCTCAAGACCACTGCGCTTTTCACTCGACAGGAAGAAATTGACGTTATTGTCTTCGTCGTCTCAGCTGAAAACCACTTTACTCTGTCTGCAAGAGAATTCCTCTGGAATGCTAGCAATGAGAAGGCTTACCTCTTCATCGTGGTCAACAAATTCGAGCAGATCAAGAACAAGGAAAAGTGCAAACGGCTTGTTCTCGAGCAAATCAAAGAGTTCAGTCCTCGTACACATGAGAATGCGCAGGATCTTGTTCATTTCGTTGACTCTGCTGCTGCGCTTCGTCCCTACACAGCCAACCCCGCGTTCGACGACCTCGAATCATCCTTGCGTTCATTTGTCCTTGTCAAGCGTTCCACGTCGAAACTTCACCCCGCTTCGACGTATCTGTCTAAACTCTTGGCCGATATTGACCTTCTTGTCGGTGCAAATGCCATTGTTGCGCAGATGGACATCGACCGCGCCAAGGGTGACTTGGAGAGGGCAAAGCCCGTGTTCGAAAAGATGAAGAGCGAAAGGGAGGGTTTGGAGGATGCTCTCGAGACTGTTGAAGAAACTGGAGCGGCTACTACCGCAAATAGGACCAAGGCTATCCTGTCTGGTGCCCTTGAACGCGTTGGCTGTGGCCAACCTGGCGTGGACGTTGCTATCACCCTTCCTCGCTTCCCCGGTTTCCTTGCACTCTGGGACTACGCCCGCGACGTTCGCAAAGTTCTACTCGCGAGTTTGGATGCCGCCGTCAAGCTCGCAGAAGATGAAGCTCGCCTTGCCACTACAGCCAGTGTCAAAAAGATCAGAAACATTGAGGATCAATTCCTTCCGGAAGGTGTAGCAAGATCACATCGGGTTTTCATGCCCGAGGCTATGTTTAGCGTTCGACCGGGCAAACAAGGCATCGCGCGCCGCCGCCACTCCCCAACAGCCAGCGCGGTTGTTGCAGGCGGTGTATACAACCTTGGGATTGGTCTGTCGCAACGCTCCGACATGCTGGACACGTCCATCCTTGATTTGTTCGACTTCAACCACCATCTGTGGGCCCACTTTGGAGATGGCAGGACTGACAGAGAAGAAGGCGAGGAGAAGAATGCCACAGCGCTTAACATTATCTCGGTGGGTGTAGGAGCTTTGACGATGGTTGGAGGCAAGGCGATTGGCATCCGCGGGCTAATTGATGGTGCTGCCCGCATCTCTGAGCTATTTGCGGACGAGTCAGCAAGGAAATGGGCGGGACCCGTCATTGGTGCAGTGGTGGTTGGCGCTACGGCGTATTTCATACTGGAACTGCCACGCACGATACCCAAGACTATCGGCCGCCGAATTCGGGCCTCGATTGCGAAGGTTGAGGATGGCGCTACCGAACAAGAACTGTTTGTCAATGCGCATGCAGGACGCGTGAGTCGCGAAACACGCAAGGTGCTGCGATACGCGTCTTGGGAAATTCGGGAGCGGTTTAGGACCGCCATGGAGGACAGAGGAAAGGAAGTCGAAAACGCGGAGGAACTTCAGAAGAAGGCGAGGAAGGCGCTCGACTACCTGCACAACGTCGAAGAAAAGGCGGGGGTCGTTCGCAACGATGCTGGTTTGGCCACTGCATTGTAAGCTAAACTGAAAGCGATTCTTGTCAGTAGGGTGCGGTGCAGGCATTGTCAAGGAACGATCAGCATGTACCTGATTTCTCTCTATTGTTATGTACCTCCCACTGTCCTGTGCGTATTCCACTTACTTTTAATTCACTCATGCCCTTGAGTCTGGTTATGATCCAGTTTCGTACTTGTTATGCAGAGACGATGATGTACGTAACTATCAATTCCGTACGGAACTTTATAGATCATTCCGCATACCCTCGGAGCTAGTTGGACTGCGCAGTGTTATACCCGTCGAAAACCCTTGCCAGGCAAGGTAATGTGTATCGGCAGGGTAAGCAGCCCTAGTCTGGTGACCAGCCCGTCTAAGGGAGAGCAAGACCACGAGTCATCCACAGTGACTGCGGTGGGGGTAAGCGTCGGGTTTTTGACTGGCAACCGAACTTATTTTTGACCTCTTCTCGTCACTTTGAGAACGCAGTCGTACGCCAAGGTATATATAGATGAGTCGCAATTTGCAGACCGCCCGTCTTGTTCAACCCGCCAGTGAGAATGCCCGCCCCACGCGTAGCCTCCTGGCTCTTCCCACTCGTGGTCGCCCTCGCCTCTTTGCCACATGCATCTGCTACTCAGTACTCAATCGCGCAAGAATTCTACGGGTCGACTTTCTTCGATGCATGGACGTTCTACAACAATTGTTCGTCCATCCCTGCTTCCCCTCAATCTGATATTTGACAACAGGACAGATGACAATCTCACCAACGGGGATGCAATGTAATTCTTAAGCCCGTTCTCGATTCCATCTCATGTTGACCAGCGCAGCTTCGTCTCGGCCCAGACTGCATTCGCCGACAACCTTACCTACGTCGACCCGACCACGTCCCATGCAATCATAAGGGTTGACAATTTCACGACCGTAAGGACATGCGTATGCGCTTCACGTATGTGCTCACCTCGGTAATTAGGTCCCGTACAATGACAAACGAAACACCGTCCGGATCACCAGCAATGACAGCTACGCCGTGGGCAGCTTATGGGTGACTGACATGTATCATGTGCCCTATGGCGTGAGTTTGAACCCCAAAACCACTCGCCCGCCGCAACGATGATCTCATATTCATCATCTAGTGTTCCGTTTGGCCCGCATGGTGGAGGTGCGTTTTTTGCATTATGCTCAGAAATCATGCAAGCATGTCTATTTTGACAGCCAAGCAATCCAATGGCCTCAGGGAGGAGAGATCGATACATTTGAAGGTGTCAACCTGCAAACCAATAATCAGATGTCCTTGCACACTGAAACGGTTCGTGCCTTTGATCCACACTCGAATGCTTTTCACACTTTCCATCCGCAGGGGTGCACCCAAGTCTCGCCTAACGAGACGTCGACTCAGGTCACCAGTACCAATTGTTCCTATGTCGCTAACGCAAATCAGGGATGTATTGTCATGGACCCATCTTCGTCCTCGTTTGGAGCTGGGTTTTCCAACTCGGGTGGAGGAGCATTCGTGACAGAGCTTGCGACAACTGGTATTAGGTACGCTAATTACACTTGGATTGAGTGGTGAGCTCATCCCTCACCGTCCGCTCAGTATATGGTTTTTCCCGGTGAGTGGTTCACTTGACGCGGACCGTGGCTCGTCTTGACCCCGATCAACCAGCGTTCCCAAATACCAAGCGCATTATCAAACAACGATACCACAATTGACACGTCTACCTTTGGTGTCCCGGTCGGCAACTGGCCTGCCACAGGTTGCAACATTCCAGAATTCTTCCAACCTCAGCAACTCATTTTTGATATCACACTTTGTGGAGGTGCGTCCTTTGTCGTGTGATTCACTGAGGACGAAATTTGACATGCCTATTAAATAGACTGGGGTGAGTAGTGAAAACGCATTTAACTCGGGATTTCTCATAGAATGTCCATCACAAAAGCTGGAAGTGCGGCCATCTTCAATCAGACATGCTCAGGCGTCTGCTACAATGACTACGTCATCGGCTCACCATCTGGATATGACAATGCCTACTTTGAGATTGGTTATGTCAGAATCTTCAGCTCTGGTAACACCTCCACTGTTGTGTCGCCCTCCACCTCAGCAAGCGGCAGTGGTGCAGGGACGACGTCTACTCCATCGAGCTCAGCAACGGGCCTGATGGAGAAATACGTGTCAGTCGTGGTGCCCATCTTCGCCGCCATCGGAGGGCTTGGCATGATGCTTCTATAGAATATCTTTTACTTCGCTTTCCACATACCAGTACACGATAGCTGTTGTAGGTGGGGGACTATATATTTATTGGACTGTGAGTACCATAATTCAGACAATGTTCGATGGCAACTCCCGAGATTCCCACCGATGTCCAGCGCCGAGAATACCGGTCAAGTTATGGCTTAGGCCACCTCGAAGAATGCGGTGAAGAATCGAGCAATGTGTCATAAGTGCGGTGATTCGATGCACGAACGGACACCGCCTGGGAACCCCTCGGAAGGTTCGAAGTCGCCAAGATGTGAGCCTGCTTTGAATGACAAATGGCGGTGTTCAATGCTCAATTTACAATAAAAAACTTCAGCAGCTCACCGCCGATTATGTGGCTCGTACAAGTGTCTCTCTGGTCAGTCCATCAGACTGCCCGCGCGCCGTGTGTTGTGGGTTTCATTGTTCCATCTCAAAATGAAAATTGATGGCCCCGGTCTTTCAACCGAAGATTTCTGACGGCCCTGACTGGGCGTGATGACCGTTAACCGCCAGCGCAAATATCATAACAATTTGGGGTAGAAGAATGCTATATCTATTCAAAATGCCCGGTCGGAGACTGGCTTTTTACCCACCGACACTTTCCTCGTCTCTTATTCCCGCAGGCCCATTCATGAATCCCTCGACCGACCCATCCTGTCTATTTAGTCTAGACGGTCAAGTTGCCGTGGTCACAGGTGGGGGAACAGGTGCTGCTCCACCGACCGCCTATCCGTCACAATGTCCTCACTACCCGCTTATCGGTTAAGGTATAGGACTTATGATCGCTACCTCACTAGAACACAACGGTGCCACAGTATACATCATTGGTCGGCGTCTGGATGTCTTGCAGAAGGCTGCCTTGGAAAACAGTGTTCGCCCTTCTTCTTCGCCTTGGTCCTTAGCCCCTGAATGGCCTCTTGTACAGAGACATGGGAAGATTATTCCCCTCCAAGGCGATATTACCTCTCGGGAATCTCTACTTTCTATGGCACAGGTCGTCAAGTCCCGGCATGGATATATCGATCTTCTTGTAAATAATGCTGGGATCGCCCGCAATCTACTCCCTCCTCATCTACCATCCCCACTCGACGACGCCAATTCCCCGAGAGAAGAGACGGTACCCTCTATCAAGTCATTTCAGGACGTCCTTTGGAATACGGGCGGGCCTGTTGGGTTTGCGCAGACGTTTGAAACAAACGTGACCGCGGTTTACTTTACGACGGTAGCATTTCTCGAGTTACTCCACCTTGGAAATATAAGGCGGGGTGCTCTACCCCCTAGACTAGTGACGAAGCCGGGCAACCTGTTGAATGGTGCTGCCAGCGAGGATGGGTCGCGTCGAGCACCAGCATCCACTGATTCCTCTACGCCGTATTTCTCATTACCACCCTCACCTTCTACTACGAGTGTACCCCTCTCCGTCAATGGACCCGCTGCCCCATCAACATCCTCGGTGAAAGGCTTGCCACCACCCACATCTCAGGTGATCACCGTGTCATCGTCCGGCTCCTTCAGAGTAGATGCTCGTGTCCTCTCCGTGTCCTACACCCTGGCCAAACACGCCTGCACACACCTCGGGAAGCTACTCGCGAACCTCCTTGCCGACTGGAACATTCGAAGCAATATCCTATGTGTACGTACATCCCCCCTCGCGTGCGCTCTTATGCCGGACTCACCTTGGAGACAAGCCAGGGGTGTGGCCCAGTGGTATGCACTTTTTTGTTTATCTTCGGAACGTTATTTGACGGAATTGTCCACAGAGATGACCAACCTGGAGCATTTATCGCCTGCGCTCTTGGCTCGGACTGTTCCCCTCGGTCGTTCGGGAACATTGGCCGAAATGGCGGGTCCGATCTTACTTCTTGCCGGACGCGCTGGCGCGTACGTTAATGGCGCTGTCTGGTTGGTTGATGGAGGAAGAGTGGGTCAGGTCGCTAGTTCGTATTAACGCTAGAGTCGCCCGGAAGGGGGATACCCATGATCCACCTGTCTAGGCCCCCGGGCCCAAGTTGGATTAGCTTTTTTTTTTTTTTAAAAAAAAAGGCTCTTTGGGTCGTTGTCTCCCTATCTCATCCGGTTTCACAAACATTAATGTCATATTTTTTCTCTATTTTCCAGCTTGTATGCACCGATGGCTTATATACTCAAGGATGTACTATTGCAAGCGAACTAATCCCGTCCGGTATTCCACAGTCGCTTCGATTTTGGTGCGCTATGGCACACTAATGCTCAGTTCTGTGATACCAACGTTGCTGGTGTGTCGAATACATTCGAACCAATTCGTGAGGTAAAGCGACACCTTGATGACCTTGTGGATTTTGGTGGTGGCACAACTTAGGAATCGCGCAACCGCAACTTCATCTAAACATGTTTCGTGTGCATTGCATGTTTGGTTTGTAGTGTCTTCAAATCCCACTCACGCGTCATTTTATCAGGCATGCACAATAAGTTATTGCCTGTCTGACTTGGTAGATTTTTAATTTATTGTCGGCGGAAACGCGTATACGAGGATGATGAGACCATGAGGTAGGAGTGCACTGAAGGTTGTACGTCTCCATCACGGGAGTGATTGCAGCATGTCAAAGACTAGAGTTACAGTCTATTCTATACCCCTTTATCATCGTGAAAGATTTCCGAAAAAAAAGAAACCGATTTTTACTCACGCTACAAGAACGCACGCATTTTGCTCAGAAGTCTCCTTTGGAGTGGGCATACGTCGCCTCCAGGCGTGACTTTACGTACTCCCCTGCAGTAACAGTTTCGTATTTCGCTGGGTTGTCTTTGGTGACGCAGCCGGGGATAGGCTCGAGGCAATTTTAGACTACAGCAGGACCTATAGATGGGGAGTCACCTCTAGTTTCACGTCGTAATCAGTCCCAAAAAATAGAGGCATCGAGTATCTTTCCCGCCCAGAGGCATTGATCGCCCGATGGAGGGTCGACTTGAACACGTCATCTAGAGGAAGGTCGGAATGCAATGGATAATTCGATGAGCTGACTTACTGGTCCAGCGGGCAAATTGGTCTCCCAGGCTAGAGATAGAATAGTTCATTGCAAGTCATGATATGAAGAACGGGCGCGTATACTTGACAACGAGACATCCGGGAATAGGAACAGCATCAATCCATCTTCCGCTGGTATTCATCACCTGTAAGGCTGGAACATCGTCTTGCCAGAGAATGGTGAAACACTGATTCACTACGGTTCAGAAGAGAGTTGCGCTCAAAATGGCTGTTGTGCATCACCTCGTAGCTACTGCAAAGATCAGTAAGGCGCGTCGGCTATAGGATGTTTGAACGCACTCAGTATGGGCACCAATCCCTTCCACTCCCTCTATCGAGCCCGTGGGCTGAGGGGGGTAATGAAGCAACCGCATGATCGCTGCTGGTTTGGTCACCTAGTCAAGGGTATATGTCGCGGGAATACATTTGTCAAGGCGAGCAAGACATGCCTTGTCGCCAAAGAAATTTTTTGGGAGATCTAGAGCCAGAGCGAAAAGGGGGAATAAAGATTGCCCAAGTTTCACGGCGGCATGGCTGCACATCGACCGGAGATGAATGTGCTAAAGCCGCGGTGTGAATGGACATACTAGTAAGTAAGAATGTCTTCCCGAAAGCCGGGGAGATATTGTGGCCACACGTTTTCCCCCGTCATTGGACCGGATTCATATGACTGGGTGCTACTGCCGTGCGCTATAGATTCCCATCCAATATCAAAGCCCTCGTGTAAATCCCCGACATTATTTGGATTGGTGTTTTCGCAGAGAAGGGCGGTATACCCTTTGAAGTTGGGTGTTCGGTGGATGTCCAACTGGTGACTTGTCGATCGAGGTACGAAAGAGAGAGAGCGCACACGACCCACCTTAATCTTTGCCTCGGTCGGGAGGGCAAAGAATCGCCTGGCACTGTTAACGGCAGCCTGCATCACAGTTTCGGGTATGCCATGGTTTTTGACTAGTCGGCCAGGTGAGTGAAGGATTCGGATCGACGGGGCTGAACTGACCATAAAAGAAACCAACGTTAACGCAAGCGGTGCGTATCTCTGCCGCGAGTGCACGATACAAGACGGGGTCGCAACTTTTCGCATTCTCCAAGTCGCTAAAACGAACACGTCAAGGTGAAGGATGTAAAAGAAGAAGAGTACGGCTTGCATGACTGGGATCTGCTGAAATGCCTCCATCTAAGCTATCTATCATTTAATTATTTAAATAAGTACTTTCGGTGGCTACCTTGAGGCTCCGCTGCGTCATGATTGGAGTCGGCATTTCGGCATACTCGGTTGGTTATTGTTTCTGTTGTTCGTCACACGTTGCCCTTCTGCTACTACATACCTCGCTGCAGATCTCTTGTATCTTCTCCTAACCTAGACCGGCAGGCTCCGCTGGTCTCGTCTAGACACAGCACAGCGCTCTACGCAGATTTCTTTCCCAGTTTCTGCTGAAGAGTGCTAAATTGCTTGCCTCTAGCCAAGTCCGCAGGCTCGACGTCAGGACGCATTTCTTGAGACCATATCTTGTACTCACCCCTTCAAACACACCGTTTCCACGTTTCCTCTCGGATCAAGAACAGCCTATCTCTCTTGTCCAATCATCCCCTTCCTTCACCGCTAGCGGATATCTTTCCCTTTTGTCCACATTTTCCACAATTTTTCATCACGGATATAATGGCAACGCTTCGTCCTCCTTCCAGCCCTTCCCCTTCCCCTCTCAATCCAGAAAACGGTCGCTCCTCAAACACCGCACGCGCTTCCATGGGTCCTCGTCAGACGCTCGGCCCTGCATCGCCTCGTCCACCCGGTGGCGGCAGCGGTGCTCGTCCTACCAGCGAGTTACTCGGCAGCGCTACCATGTTTCAAACACCCGAATCTGAAGCAATTGACCAATGGTTTGAAAACCTCCAAAATTATGAGGAAACTCTTGAAGACATGGCTGCTGCTTCCTTGGATGTCAACTTCAAAGAAGAATTGAGTGCAATCGAACAATGTGCGTTCATCCGCCCTGTCATGGTTGTTCCCGCTTACTGTCTTGCAGGGTTCAAGGTTCTCTCTGAAGCGGAGAGAACTGCTGCTCTCTACAGCCTTTTGCAACAGTCTACACAAGTCCAGATCAGATTTTTCATCACCGTTCTGCAGCAGATGGCCCGATCGGATCCCATGACTGCATTACTCAGCCCTGCAGTCGGAGGTAAATCGTTCCTGCATTTGACTGCAAATCGTGGTTAAATCGTCACGTAGGTTCAATGCAAAGCCAGATGGAAGCTAAGCTCGCACAGATGACTATGAAGTCGCCATCGTTAAAGTCCCCTATGCCATCATCTCCTCGTGTATTCAGCGGCAGCCAGAACCGACAATCACTCGTGCTTGATAGCTCTTCTGGATTCCTTTCCCCCGACTCTGCTGTGCTTGGATCCAATAACGATGCCGCCGCAACTCTTGCTCAGCAGAGGGCAAAACTGAAAGCGAGCAATGCTGCACACCGTATCTCAGCTCCCATATTGGCTACTGCGAGCGGTGAAACCCGCACCACATGGGGTTCCGCTCTCAGCCAAGTTGCCGAGCAGAATCCCAATTCTCTGGCACAGGAGATCATGGTTCCCAGCAACAATGGCTCGAGACCCAAGAGTACAGAGTTCAGTGGTACCATCGGAACTCGTGTGGAAGCCCTATCTCCGATGGTCGGCGACACCTGGGCCAGCAACGTAAATACACCACTCATTCCCATGTTCAGCAAAGACACGCAAAGCACCCAGAACCTGGATGCTGCAGCTGCTAAGCTGAATGATTGGAACGGGTCTGGTCCCCGAGTCCCCCTCATGGCCGATCCAAAGTCGTTCCGCCGTCCCTCCAAGGGAAGTGGGAGCGCCAACGGGGCCGTTTCGGATGCTGCAAGCCAGAACAACAGTGTCTACGACAATGATGGCAACCTCATTTCTTCTCAGCAGGCAGCCCAACGCAAGAATGCTGTGCCAACTTCCTCCGGTAATAATGCGCAGTTTGCGGGTGCCCAACAGGGGCAGTGGAGTGGTGCCAGGAGCCCTGCGCTACCTACCCCCAACAGGTTTGGCGAGGAGCCTAATGCGTCTTTGAGCGGGCTAGGCATGGGTGGATTCAATATGACCGGATTGGGCAGCCCTGGCCTTGGCATGGGATTGCCGTCCGCAGGGTTGTTAGCGGGCATGAACCCACTGCAGATGAACATGTTGAATTTACAAGCACAGATGAACGCCATGGGGATGACACCCGAGGCACAGATGTTGGCGGCTCAGATGGCTGCAGGATTCACGCCACAGAGCTGGTTGGGCCTACAGCAGGCTGCGATGCAGGGCAACAATAACGGTAACAACAACAGCAACAACAGGGGCCGCGGTGGCGGTCGGTCACCTGGGATTCCGAAGACAGGCTCTTCAGGTGGAAACAACAGTGGCGGAAGTGGGAGCGGGACCAAGAAGGAGGAAGACGAGGTTGACCCCACGCTGCTCAGTGATATCCCGGCCTGGCTCAGGAGCCTGAGGCTGCACAAGTATACACCGAACTTTGAGAAGATGAAGTGGCAAGAGATGGTGATCCTCGACGATGCAGGACTGGAGGCAAAGGGAGTAGCGGCGCTGGGAGCACGGCGCAAGATGTTGAAGACCTTCGAGACCGTTCGGAAGAAGATGGGCATCGAGACGCCCGCAGGGTACAATTCTGGAGAAGGGATGAGGGAATGAAGACTCTTTTGAATAGTGTGTGTCGACTGGTTATGTTCCAAGTGCTGTCTAGGTTTGATAGCTGTGTATTTGGCACTATATTACCCCATGTGTACCATATTGTAACTGGCGTTCCCCCTGGCACCCGGATTCCCAAGCCACAGAACGATATTATATAAGGGGCGAAGACTCATCATCACTAGCGCAGATATCGACATTCAGTACAGACAAGACATCCGTTCCCAGTCTCTCCTTGTTGTAAGCCCCGTTTCTCGCCATCGTCACGCACCTCACCGCGCGTTCAAGCATCACCATGCATCTGGACCGCGGTCCATCACCTCTTCGTCCACCCATCCGTGGTACGACCCCCTCCCGCAGGCGTTTCGATACCCTCTTGCCCGTTGACGACGATGTCCATCCCGTCATCCACGCTGGCAGGGTTGCGGTCATCACCGGCGCCGCGAGCGGCATCGGGAGGGCCGCTGCCATCGAGCTGGCGAGGTGCGCCACCATCGCTTTACTCCCCTCTGCCGAGCGTTGACACAGATCTATCTTTGTTGTCGGCATCTATGCGCCGCATCACCTTCTTTGATTGTTCATGCCATGTATTGCGCACAGGGTTGGCTTGAAAATTGCGCTTGCTGATATCTCGGAAGATGTGCTCGCCAAAACCGGCAAGGAAGTGGCCGCCGTCGCGGGCGACGCCAATGTGCTTGTCATCCCCACCGATGTCTCCAAGATCAGCGACGTACAGCGTCTGCGTGACAAGGTATACGAAGCCTGGGGAGAGGTGAGCTCTTTTCGCCACAAGTCCAGCGGATCGCTCCGCAAACTGTGTGATTAATTATCAGGTTGCTGTTCTGTTGAACAATGCCGCCATTGGCCCCGAAAGTAGGTCCTGGGAGTTGCTTGATAATTGGCGAAGTACGTTTGAGGTCAACGTGTTCGGGTATGCCCCCTTGCTCGAGCACGCGTTCCGTTGACTGAGGATTGCTGTTCAGGGTAGTCAACGTGCAGCAAATCTTTGTGCCGGTACGTCTTTTCACACAGTCTCGGGTAGTGTGGAACAACAACAGGTTTATTACCAGTCGATGTTACACCAAGAAAATCAGGCGATGGTTATTAATACCGGATCCAAGCAAGGGATCACCAATCCTCCGTAGGTTCTCTCGTTTCAAATTGAGATAGCTATAGACGGATGAATGTTTCATGAAACAATAGAGGCAATCCGGCATACAATGCCACGAAAGCGGCGGTAAAGAGTCTGACGGAGGGGTTGGCGCAGGAATTGCGCGAACGCCCGGCGTGTAATGTCACGGCGCACTTGTTCATGTGAGTTGTGTCTGGTTGCCAAGGTATGAAGATAATGAAGTCTGCAGTCCCGGATGGACCTTCACAGGGCTGACGGCACGCTCCGGGGGTGTGAAACCGGCGGGTGCATGGAGTGCGGAGGAGACCGTTCTCTACATGCTCGAGCACGTTCGCTTGGGCGAGTTTTACATTCTCTGCCCTGATAATGAGACACACCGGGAGGTGGACCAGCTGCGGATCATGTGGGGTGCGGCCGATGTTGCCGAAGGGAGGCCGGCACTGAGCCGCTGGCACAAGGACTGGAAGTCGCTGTTTGAGGAGTACATGCGGGATGGGCTGGCCGATATGTAGTGGACGTGGGAAGGATAGGTGACTGTACGATGTATGACTTGGCTGTTTGAAGTGACCCGCGTTGTCGGAGCTGGCCGGGTGTCGTACCCCACGCCGCACGTGCTCCGGGGGGGCGCTTGATCGTCTGGCGGATCTTAGCCAGTGGGCGAGAAATACGTACGACAGCCGCGGGTTTAGCGCATTGTATAAATATTGGACGTCCCATCCGACATCCTCCACCGTTCCACATCCATTGCCATGTCCCCCACCCCCCCACAGCAAAGGCAGTACCTCCACGCCAGCGATGGGCCGTATGGCCCCAACGGCACCTCAAAGTCCAGCAGCGAGGCATCCCTGCAACGCGTCAAAAACCTTCCCGGATACACCACCCCCGTATTCAAGGGCAAGGAAGAACAGCGCGCAAAGGTGCAAGCCATCGTCGCGGCAAAGGTCAGTCCCACCCCGATTGTCGATCGCAGATCCCCTCCTGATCTGTTTCCCTAGGGTTTCGTCCCCCGCGAGCTGGTCGCCAACGAGGTCAACTGGTTCTACTCCCACCTCGGCATCGACGACACCTATTTCCAGAACGAATCGCCATCCGTCATCTCTGATCACATCATCGCCCTCTTTGGCGCCAAAGTCCTCGCGTTCACCAAGCACGACCCCTCCAAGCTTGTCATCGATCTAGAGCGAATCGACGAGAAAGGGAACAGCGCTACGTTTATTCACACAAGTCCCCCCGGTTTGACGTCCACAGAAGGTCCCGGCGCTACCTGTGAATCTAGGTGCTTTCGCATGCGTCACATGTCCCTCTGTCTACTCACAACTCACTCGATAGAATCAACGCCTTGTTCCTAGACAAATCAACCCCAGACAACTGCTACCGTCTTGAAACGTTCCGTGCTACCGGTTCCATCTCCGCGACTGCGTCGCAGCAACTCCGTTGTTACTTTGTCACAAAGTGTCGTTTCCCTACTGAACGTCCCCCGTCATCTCGCACGGATGGACGTACTGATATCCGGTCGGTTTCTGACCCAATCTTCCTTGAAAAGGCCAGCGAAAATACCCTCGAGATCTACCAAAAAATAATGTGGCAGGTCGAAAGCCGCTATGGTCCTGTCATGGAAGTCTTCGAGGTCGAGGGTACCCGCGAGAGGCGTCTCGTCATCGGCTACAAGATCGGCGGAACATCCCGGTTCTTTAGGTTTGCCGTCACTCCCGATGCCCCGTTCAATGGCACTTACCGAACCTCTAACAGTGCTCTTTCTAACCTTTACCACTACTACCAGCTCTACTCGTCTCGCAAATACGTCGAGCAGTTCTCCAATGGCATCACGATCATATCCTTGTATCTTAATCCCATGCCTAATTCCACTGCTCCTCCAATCGAGAGCTCAATCTTCCAAGTGATGAAGGAGGCCTCACTGCTCTACTGCCTTCCCGACAACCCATTCTTTCTCAATCCAGAGAACTCGAACCATGCTGTCCAGGAAGCTACGTACGCCTGTGGGTATCTCACCAAGTTGACTCGGTACCAGTCTGACCACTTGTATCACCAGACTGTGGCTGGATCTTTGCACAACATTTTTGCAATCGCCTTGGGCCTGCGTATCTCCTTTTGAGGAACATCTTGGACGAGTCGAACTCCCTTCATGCGGAGGTCCTCGACGATATCAAGAGGCGTTTCAGAGAAGAGACCTTTACCCGGGAGAGCATTGCTCAGGTTATCCATGCCCACTCGGAACTGGTGAGTGTGGTTGAAATGATTCGTGAGACCGTTCTAAAGGTATGGTAGATACACCTGCTCTACGTAAACTTTGCCATGATCCATTACCCTGTCGTCGACGATGACTCGCTCAAGTAGGTTTGCGGCTATAGTCTTTGGGTGATTATCTGACCAAGCATATCAGACCTACCCTATCGTACCAGCGGTTGCAGAATACTCAGCCTCTCACGGACGAGGAGCTGTACGACAAGATCAGACGCTCAGTCCCCAACAAACAGGATTTGCAAGTACTCGAAAGTTTTCTGATTTTCAACAAGTACGTTTGTCACTCGTCTTCGCAACATAGGTCTTGTTGATCGCTATGTTTCCCAGGCACATTTTGAAGACCAACTTCTATCAACCAACCAAAGTTGCTCTTTCATTCCGCCTTGCGCCAGATTTCCTGCCGGAAGTAGAATACCCAAAGAAGCCGTTTGGCATGTTCTTCGTCATTGGGAATGAGTTCCGTGGTTTCCACATCCGATTCAGAGATGTTGCTCGCGGTGGTATCCGTATCGTCAGGTCTAGGAACAAGGAGTAAGTCGGACGCGATGGGGTCTTGTAAACATTGCCTAATTACTTCTTTCCACAGGAACTACTCCATCAATCAGAGGTTGCTGTTTGACGAGAATTATGGTTTGGCTTCAACACAGTCGTTGAAGAATAAAGATATACCTGAAGGCGGTGCCAAGGGGACTATCTTGCCCTCGTATGTTATTCGTGTTCGCTCATGTGACAGAAATTAACCAACGTCGCTGTTCAGCCTTGGAGCCAGCCCAAGACTTTGCTTTGAGAAATACGTAGATGTAAGTTGCATGACTTTATCGTACCGTGTTATTAATAAATTGTTGTAGGCCGTCATGGATTTGTTGATACCCGGGCAGACTCCCGGAATCAAGGAACGTCTGGTCGACCTCTACGGTAAACCCGAACTACTCTTCTTTGGGCCTGATGGTTCGTTTTCTTCCTTCTCTCGCACACGCACCACAGTGACGTCGTTCCAGAGGGTACCGCAGATATGATGGACTGGGCAGCATGTAAGTACGTGGCTCACGCATCCAGTCCAATAATTTTAATATTTCTTTAGTACACGCCCGTGACCGCGGCGCGCAAACGTGGTGGAAGTCGTTTACCACCGGAAAGAGCGCCGAGAGCCTTGGCGGTGTACCTCATGATACATATGGAATGACCTCGCTGTCGATTCGACAATACGTACTGGGCATATACAAGCAGCTTGGCCTCAGAGAGAAGGACGTGACCAAGGTCCAGACAGGTGGCCCTGGTGAGTTGATTTCATATAATGCCAAAGAATGCTCCAACTCAAGTTCCATGGTTGACAGATGGTGATCTTGGTTCGAGTACGTATACACGTTCACTTCATTATCGCCCCCTCACGAGAAAACACAGACGAAATCTTGCTCAGTTCGGACAAGACCATTGCGGTTATCGATGGCAGCGGCGTTCTCGCAGATCCTGCTGGTATCAACCGTGAAGAGCTTGTACGTCTTGCGAAGCTGAGGGTGCCCGTCGCCAACTTCGACAAGTCGAAGCTGAGTAAAGATGGGTACCTTGTCAAGATCGAGGAACAAGATGTCAAGCTGCCATGTATGGAACTTAATAAATTACTGTCCCGAGTTTCACTGATGACAGTTAATAATAGCCGGCGAGATTGTTTTGGATGGTACAGATTTCAGAAACGGGGCACATTTCAGGTTCAAGGCGGACTTGTTCGTGCCTTGTGGTGGGCGCCCTGAAGCTGTTAATATATCCAACGTTGCTGCATTGTCCGACACAGAAGGCAAACCCCACTTCAAGTACATCGTCGAGGGTGCAAACTTGTTTATAACACAGCAAGCGCGGCTCCACCTGGAGAAACGCAGGGTCATCTTGTTCAAGGATTCTAGCGCGAACAAGGGTGAGTCTTTTTTCTCCGTTTCGTGGTCGATTATCATCATCAACTTCCTTCCAGGTGGTGTGACTAGTTCGTCTCTCGAAGTTCTTGCCGGTCTTGCGTTGTCCACCGAAGAATATGTTGATCTCATGATCTTCAAGGATGGAAAACCATCGGAGTTCTATAAGAGCTATGTCAAAGATACACAAGCCAAGATCTCTGAGAACGCCGCTGCTGAATTCCAATGTATCTGGCGCGAGCATGCTCGTCTTCAAGGATCAAAGCCGCGAACCCAGATCTCCGATGAGCTTTCGAGTTCACTCAACAATCTTCAAGCTGAACTTGAAAGTTCGGACCTGTTCGATGATCTTCCAAGTAGGAAGGGCGTTATGCGCAGAGCCATCCCGAAAACATTGGTCGATCAGATTGGCCTTGACACCTTGCTCGAGAGGCTACCAGAACCCTATCAACGCGCTCTGTTTTCCAGCTGGGTTGCGTCGCACTTCGTACGTTTTTTTCACGATATTGGTGTATTCTTGCTTGAGCTTCATCTCATTTTATTTTTCAGATCTACAAATATGGTGTGAACGGTTCGAGCGTAGACTTTTTCCACTTTGCTCGTGACCTCGCCAATTAAATAGGTTGTCGGTAGAGATGTGTTTATCCTAGACATTGTAGAACTTGAGGTCGATCAGACGTAACTTCAGCACCTCTCCTTGCTACACTACTTACGACCGAATTTCGTTGGTTTGGACTTTTTTTTGTAGGACGATGAGACAAAGGAAGAGAAAAAAGGATCAATCAAACGCGGAATTTGCCTTTACACATGTCTACACGGTTGCAGTGAACTTAACAGTCCCAATATCTCACTCTGATGCGTCAGTTTTGCAAAGTCGATATAACGCATGTACATACTTCCGATCTTGATGTTCCTGCCAGACACCCATTCACCTTCGTGAAAGAAAAAGAAAGGGCGGAAAAGCGTGGCCACAAAATTTACCCGGAAACAAGGGACATGATATTATTCATACTACAAACCCTCGTCGTACAGTTTACGAGTCAAAGCGACGTAGAACTGCTCCAAGTCAAACTTGGTTGCTAGGTCGTGCTTCACCGTTTTTGCCGGAGGCTCTTCTTTCCGGGGCGAAGCGTTTGCGGATACGGGAACATGATCCACAATCCAATCAAACACTACGGAGAGCTGGTCCGTCGACGCTTTGACAACGGGATCGTCGCGGCTGTCTGTACCCCTGTTTTCCGGCGAAACAATACTAGTGGCCTGGGTAAGCTCGAGCCCGCCCTTGTCTTGTTTCCTCCAGGCACCGATGAACCTGGACCAGTCCCCTAATGTCCAACCTTCTCCAGCGATGCGATTTGTGATGTTGCCTATCCCCGACAACTCCACGTTCATCTCCATCCCTTGCGCACCCCTTATTTCCCAGTGATCGCAACCATTCAGGATGCCGAGAAATTCACCCCAGCGAGCGCTTTGAACGGTCACCAGCCCATCGTTTCCCCACTCGTCCTCTTGTTCCCATGGTGGGACGGTCGAACCGTAAGATGTATCCGCAGCTGATGTTTTCAGTCGATCCCTGGCTTTCCTCTCTGCATCGTCGAGGACCATTTTTGGAAGCCAGAGTGGGTGCCAGATGCTCATCTGGTCGATGCGCGACGTAACGCTAAAGTATTTGACGTGAGGATCGTCGGGCGTCGATGGGTTGAATACATCATTTAGGTAGGAGGTCGTTAAGTTTGCATATGCGGGTGAGTCGACGAGCGAAAGGAGGAGGGTGGTAAACGAGGAAGGGAGCGTCGACAGCGATAGACGGAAGGCCGTTTCACGTGTCTCGGGTGCGTTCCTTGAGTCTGTCGACGGAACCGGTTCCGACTCTGGTTGGGATTGTTGCTCTGAGTTGTTTGCGCGTTGATGGGTGAGTTCATATTGTCGGCGTCCGAGACCGAGGTATTGCTGGTCATGTTGATTTCGTCCGTGTACTCTCTCGGTCAGATAAACGGAATAAGGCTTACCGCACACCAATCCATAAAAGGACTTCCGCGATGGGGTGTACTTATGGAAGTCAACGATAGGGGGACATACTCGGTTGGACGAACGTGGGTGATCAAATGACGACAATCGAGTCCACCCATGGAATGGGCCATGAGATTGATGCCTCTGCCACGCGCTTTGTGTTGAAGGATGCGATCAAGATTCTCTGCCCTCGACACAATAGAACCGGTTCTTTGGACATGATGGACGCGTCAATATGGTGAGAGAAAGAGCAGTGCGGGACTTACGCGGGTACACCTGTGACGATGACTTCCGCACCGAGCTTGTCCTTGAGAATTGATAGCACTGAGGACCAATAATGTAGACGCAGGCTAGGAAACGCGGTAGGACCTCGCACGTCGAATCCGTATAAACCTGGGGCAATTTCAAGCAAAGGGGACGGGGAGCAAAGGGAGCATACCATGGCAGAGAACGATCGGATATCGTGGGGCTCTGGCAGGGTCAAAGAGGGTAGGGTTGTTGATCAAGCGATGGATGGCATCTTGACATTCTATGTTTCTCCGAGGGGGTGGGCGTAGAGAAGGCTGGTCGTCGGATGAGAGGGAGTAGGCAGATATGAGCCAGGACCAGGCCGACTGTGGCGAGTTGATGGCGTTGACGAGACGGCGGAAGAGGAGGACGAGGTGGGCTGGCAACGCGATGTTCATCTTGAATGTGCACCACCCAGCTTGCCTCCGCTCCTCATCCCGCTTATGTAACCGCGGTCCTCGTCATGTCCTCGACCTCGGCGGCTGACCGTCCGCGCGCGCATAAATGTGCCCAGTGCGGGCTGACAGTGCAGCAGGTCCGTCGCGTTCTCCACCATGACGTCCGCCATTCTCTCCTTTGCTGTCGTTCTTTTCTGTGTCTGCCGCGCCCTAGCAGGTCAGACGTACGCGAAATCGGTAGACATCACCGGCCCAGCCTTTTACAGCGAGTTCGGTTTCGACACCTCCCAGGACCCAACCCACGGCCGAGTGTATGCATCTCCCCTACCGTCGAATTGTCGTCTATTCTGACCGTTCATGTCTCCTCTCTCTTCAGCACCTACGTCGATCAGCATACCGCCCAGGAGCACAACATCACCTATGCCACCGATCACTCTTTCACCTTGCGCGCCGACTACACAACCTATCTCACGCCGTCCGATCCAGGCAGAAGGTCAGCCCGCATCGTCTCTCGCAGACAGTTTGGAACGTTTATCGCGGTGTATGTCGGCCGAGTTCTTCGTCAGTGTTTCTCATCCATATTTCTATAGCTTCGACATGCTCCACATGCCACAAGGATGCGGGTGTGTTCCTAGCCCACAGCATGCCCTGTTTATACGTCTGATAAACTACATCTAGAACATGGCCAGCCGTCTGGACTGTGAGTTCCTTGTCTTTTTCACGATCGTTCACAACTAATTTTATTTTCGTTCGTAGGTAGGCGCCAACTGGCCGAATCAGGCACGTCATTCTCGTACCCCTCCTTTGCGCAACAAATCGTCATGTACCACAGGGCGAAATCGATATTGTTGAAGGGGTGAACAATGTATCGCCGAATATTGCCTCCCTGCACACCGGATCCAGTGGGAAATTTATTCTTTCGAATCCTTCTGTTGATTGACTCTCCCGTCAGACTGCCACATGTCGTCATGGCGTGACATGACTGGGTTTGTGCCAACAATGTTCCCCCCTCTTTCCCATCCCTCACGATCTTCTAGCCGATCCCTTGGCACGAACTGTGCAGCATACGAGACAGGAAACAATGGTTGTGGCGTCCAATTTTCTGATACGCGAAGCTTTGGACCTTTATTTAACAACAACCAAGGCGGATGGTATGGTTATATTTTGCCCAGCCGTCAGGATGCTTACTCCCACCACAGGTATGTTCTCAGGCGCACCAACGACAAGATCGAGATATGGTTTTGGTCTCGATTCGATAATTCTGTTCCTGACCAGATTAAATTTGGGTCGTCCCATAACATTATTGAACCAGATCAGTGGGTGGGTACTTTTGGAGATTGTAGTACAGTACTGTATCAAGAATTCTGACATCGCCGCTGCAGGGTAAGCCTGCCGCTGTTTGGTCGAGCGAGATGTGTAATTTCCCAGCGCACTTCGGCCCCCACAACATTATCATCAACCTCACGTTTTGTACGACTGTATCCTCGATTATCCAGGTAATTGCTACTGACTTTGCTCCTTCCAGGTGGTGATTGGGCTGGTGCTGAATACGCAAAATCTGGTTGCCCTGATACGTGCGAAAGTCAGTCCGGATACGCTACTTGATTCTACCGGCATTCACCTCTCCCTGCAGACTTTGTCAACACCAACCCGGGTAGCTTCTACGAGGCGTACTTTGAATTTTTGGCAATCAGGATATACACATAGGGGACTGAGGCTCGGATGATTTCCAGGGATACAAGTGTGAAAGGTGACATACCGGCGGATTTGATACCACCCATGACTCGGACTTGGAGTAGGTGACTGTCGCCAATCAAACAATCCGTTCTTTTGCGATGCCAAGATGATGCGTGCGTGGAATGTAGCTGCAGCCCTCAGGCTTTGATATCAATACAAATCGAAACAGTCGATCTTTGGGTTGAACATGGAAATGAGTGTTGGCAACCTCAGGTCAACTGACTCAGCACCAGCTTCGGACGAGACGAATCGCGACCTCGATGTCCCGAAAAAAAGCGGTCCTCTCGGAACCCAAGGAGACATCAATCGCGGCTGCACAGAACTCCACGAACGATGCGCGGCTCCGGCGACCGGCAAAAGAACGTCTCAATCGTTCCGTCTTGGAGGAACTCTGGTCAATCTGGCGAGCCGACCCACAAGTACCCTCGGTCAAATCCAGGCGATTATGGGCAATCTCCCGCAATGCAAACCCTCGCCTAGTCGATAGCTGGTTCCTACGCAGAAGGACCTGTGCGAAAAAAGCAGGGCAACCGATAACAGACGGCTCGTATTATCTTCCTCTTGAACCCACGATTGCGCCAAAGCGAGAGCAGTCTGCAATTCTTATCGAATCTGAACTTGAAGCCATCCCTGACTTGCCCTCCGATGACACGCTTGTCTATCCCCCCGATGTTGACGACTTGAAAGACCTAGACGCTTCTTCTGATACCGTTTTCGATGAAGACACACTCATAGATTCGAAGAGACCTGAAACTCCCGCATATACCAAGGAAATCCATCAGCAACCCCGCCCTGAATACCGCCCCTCCCAGCCGAAGTCGAGGTTTGGTACCACCATCCTCTCGTTCACTATTGACTTCCCTTGCTATTAGTTCCGCTAATCTTTATGCAGCAGAAGATCGTTGTGGCAAGGATGCCTTGTCATTCGAAAATCTTTCCTTTCGTGTCTGCAACCAAGGCCGGGGAAAGCCGTCCAACTTTACGTGTTTACTTTGCTCGTCCGGGTCAGCCCAAGGTGATACGGGTGTCTCTCCGAAACGAATCCGCATATATGCGACTCTGATACACAGGCACCCCAGACGTGTTCCAATCTGACGCTAGCGCATTGTCTGATTCGGGAGGGACTTCGCCCATTCCATGTTCACGTCTCGACATTTCTCCCGCCACGCCTTCGGAGCTCTCCGCCATCCCATTCTTATTTCGCACACCACCCGCCGTACCTCCCGACAATGGCGTCAACCATCAAAGTGTGGACGATTGGACGATCGTGGAGGACGAACTAGGGCGCCTTGTAAATGATGGGAAGCTCGACTTTTCTTTTCTTGACGTCCCACACCTTACCTCCATGGAATTGATCGACTGAGCATGATGTCGCACTTGTTTATCCTCTTTGAATTCCACATTGTTCATGCACCACAGGTTTGTCTGAAATATGTGCGTTGATGCTTGTTCGGTTCAACGGTCTTATCGTCGGTCTTGAGGTTCTGTTATCCCCGTTAGCGTCAGACCCGGCCAGTCCACCAGCCAATGTTCACATCATTAACTCTCAGAATACGGCATGTCTTGTCAGGTTTCTCCTGATCCTACCTTTTGTCGCGATACTCTGACGGGGAACACCACTTTTGGGGTCCGCTGTCCAGACTCATACCCAGGCTTGGTCACATAACGTACTGAGCGCGCGGTTTATAATAGACCCGGTGAGCTCTTAAATATCCCATTTGTCCGCATGTGAAACACTTCGCTTTCGATCTCGCAATGACTCGTGCTACAGCGAACCTCGGAGGGACGGCATCCCTCCTCGTCGTTGGTAAAGTCGCTGCAAGTCCTGATCCATGATGGATTCAGTTCCACGATCTGATCTTGTTTCTTGCTGTTAGCATGGCCTCATGTCCATGACGTGGGTAGCGCACATTCCAATACCACACAGGGCGCCTCGCTGATGAGGTTTTCCAGCTGGAAACCAAATCCTGTTCCTGACGAGCAATGCTTTGAGGCCATCAAAGCAGGTATCAATGCGTTGCCCCCGGGTGCCAAGATGTTCCTCAACGGGGGTGGGTAGATTATCACGGATCGTCCACGGCAATCCCGAGTTAGCTTGTTCCTCAGGAGAGTTCTACGGTCACAACCAATCCACCACGAACCTCGAGATGATCGCTCGGTTCTTTGAGAAATACCCAGAGCTTGTCGACAGGACTTTCCTTTCCATCAAGGTGGGAGGAACCCTCAGGGCTTCCCATCCCCGCACGCTGACAATCGTTCCTTCTAGGGCGGGATCAAACCCGGTACGCTCGAACCAGATGGCTCGCAAGTTTATATCAATTCCATCGTATCGGTGTCCTGTTGATCCTTTGTTCTCTAGGCCAGAGGGTCTTCTGCGAAGCGTCAATTTAGTCAACGAGAAGTTGAGAGGAACGAAGCGCCTCGACTTGTTCGAGTGCGCCCGTGTAGATCCCGACGTTCCCGTGGAAGAATCAATAGCGACCCTCGCGAAACTCAAGAGCCAAGGCAAGTTGGACCACATCGGAATGTCTGAATGCAGCGCAGAGACCCTGCGTCGGGGACACAAGGTCATTAGAGGTTTCAACTGTCACACTGGCAACCAAATCTCTCTGTAGATTCACCCGATCAGCGTTGTAGAGATCGAAGTGAGTCCTTTTTCATATGGGCCGGAGGCGCAGGCAGGTACGGCAAGCGCGATCGCGTTCGGAGCGTAGACTGATCATGCACCAAGTCATCACTGCTGCGAAAGAGCTGGGAATTGCAGTCGCTGCTTACTCGTGGGTCACCTTGTCATAGTCTGCGCATATGCTCAGTGTTTCTACAGACCACTTGGAAAGGGTTTCCTAACAGGTCAGGTCAAGAAACTTGAAGATTTACCAGGTACGCAACGCTATGCAGATTTCGCTTGCAGGGATCGATTGATCGCGTTGTAGCGGACGATTCACGCCGTTACTTCCCTCGGTTCCAAGAAGAGGTGTGTTTCACTGTGCACGCGGGGTTTTCGGTTTCGATAAAGATCCTGTCTTCAGAACTTGAAGCACAATGTCGCCATAGTCGATGCCTTGACTGAAATTGCTAATAGGAAGAATGTCACGACCACACAGCTTTGCATCGGCTGGGTCAGCTCACTTGGCCCGCACGTCATTCCTCTTCCCGGATCTTCGTATGGCACTTTCCCACTGGAATGTTGATCCATTGTCCATCCAACTAATTGTCTGTTCCCAGACGCGCCGACCGTACCCTTGAAAATTGTTCGGGAGGTGATGTCACGTTCACAGAGGCGGAGTTGCAAGAGATCGGACAATTGATTGAGAAGGCCGAGGTGAAAGGGACTAGATATCCTTCTATCGCGAAAGACCTTTGGGCATGAGTGCCTCTCAAGTGTCAATTGCTTGATGTCCGTGCAGACAAATCAAATTTTAAGGCGTAGAGTGGCCAGGTCAGGTCAGGTCAACCAATCTCCTATTCTCGAATGCGGCAGGGCTTCAACGTTTGTGGGTGTTAGAATCGGATAATCCCCAGTAAGGTTTCACCGGTCAGCGTGAGTAATCAAGCTAAATGACATCGCCGTTGCGACCAAGCATCCTGTCGGGTGCTAGATTACTTATGTACACGACCGGCCAGCGGCCAGCGACGGGTGGACTGGTAAAATGCTCCCGAGGCAGCCCTGCCAAAAGTTTCCAGTGTTTCGCTAGCGCCAAGTTGGAAGGGCGCCGCGTGAATGGCAGCTCCCTTCTGAGCCCACTGCCGAGCACGTCAGCGTCAACCTAGACCCATAGTTGTAGCACTTACGATGGATCTACACAGATCCGTCTCCGACTTGAATGTCTCACTGTCACTTTCTCCTCGCCATCTGCATAGTCAAGTTGTCGATATACGTTTGTAGTGTAGCATTCTCGGCCGTGAGCTTGTCGACGTCGGCTTGGACGCTATACACGCGTGTCACGAGGGCTAGCGAGAATCGAACATGTTCATGTTGCACATGAAATATAGACACCCTACCGAGTGCGTGACCCACCTCTGAGGTCGCCCTGTGCGGCGGTGATATCTCTACAGACGGCGTCAGAGTAAACTTTCGCCAGGGGAGGTATCAAGGCACGTACTTGAGTACCTGCTCTTTTCGGATCGCATCTTTGACGATGTCACCCGGTTCTGCTTTGGAGATTGCCCAGGCAGCGCTCTCTTCGAGAATGTTGAGCGCCATGGACGGAACGTTGGAAGGTTGAAGATGTCGAGTGAGATTACTGTAATCGGGAACTGAATCCGACTGCTGAACAAAAAAAAAGCTCTCTGGCGGGGAGTCGAACCCCGCTCTCCCGCGGTCCTGTACGTCGTACATGACAGGCGGGTGTACTGTCCGATATACTACCAGAGACCCTGACAACAGGACATTTCAATGCAGACGAGGTGTTGTGTAATCCTACAAAGTAGTACACTTCGCTAATTATTCCGCCAATACAAGAGCCGAGATCAAGGTCTACTCGGAATATACTTTCTGGCCCAGCTGGAAGTGGCCTCATTCGCATTTAACAATGGATCCAGCGGCTGGAGCCTCCAGGTACGTTCGGCGCTATTCAATGGAGGATACATAGCAACCGCCGCCAACGACAGGTAGGTGTGATATGGATCTTGAGAAACGGTATCAACTGTCAATCGAATAGAATGTTGCAGAAGCTTCTGACCAGGGTGCTCCTTCGGCGCCTTTGAAATTCCGCCAAACTTGAACTGGCAGGATGCTATAAATTTGGAGAGTGACCATTCACACACAAACTCTCGTGCTCCAAGAATCTAGCAAGATTTCAGGGAACGAAGGACGGTGATGGGAGGGCAGCCACTGGCACTAGCTTAGAACTTACCGATAGCGAAGCACCACACCAAAAAGAATAACAAGCATCCGCTTCTTTATTTGTTCGCCCACAGTAACCGCCCGATGATACTTGATTTTGAGTTAGCCATCGTATGGTCTGTTTCCTCTCGTCGTCGGTGAGGCAGGAACCTTTACTAGTAAGGAAAATCGACGCTAATGCGCAATATGTAGGTCCCCCTAACTTTATTAGAACCAAGTATAGGGGTTGCAATGCAATCTACCTGCAGCCTCAGCGAAGGGCACCTGGCCGTAACCGCCTTCATAAGACTGCAGTGACCACCCGTTAAAGTACGCGTGCGACTGGGGGAATACCACCTACTCTACAGGCGGCAATGAACCTCAATGCAGGCTCGATTCGCACACCCGACCAATCATTCAGCATGCTACTGATCGCAAAAGCGCAGTAGGTGGTTCGCACATCGGCATCTCCTCCATAAGGCTCGGAGGAAAAGCTGGAAAGTATCACTGCCGGTCACTCGAGTACACACGGAAGTTCCAGTCAACAGATACTCACCTCCCATTTCCATTCTGGCAGGTTTGCAGTAATTTGATGATCCCTGGACGATCTAACTGGGAGAAATCATCACGGAGTATCGCGAGTGAGAGCAGTGCAGTGTATGTCAAGATGACATGGGGAGGGTTTTCATTGTTCTCGGAATACAAGTTCGTCTGGTCAACTTGTCAGAAAATCTCGGAATAATAAAAACACGGACTTACTGGTTCTACATTGGCCGTCATGTAATCCCCTGGTCGGAAACCGGTACCACATGGTCCCTCTGGGAGGTGAACATTGTCGATTTCTCAAGGCCCGTGTGCCAATAAAGCTACTCACGAGTTTGTTGTGCCCATAGCCATTGCCGGAAACCTTCCTTGTTCCTATTCTCGTTTGCAAACTGGCCCGCCAAGTCCAAGGATCCCAGACAATAGAAAGCCAAGGCCAGTCTATTGCATGATTGTTATAGATTGCCCAAATCACCAACGAACGTCACACTTGGATGGATCGATGTCAACCTGAGAGCTCGGCAATCCAAGCAGACACCTGTTGCAATGAGTCGCGTGCGCGCCTGTCATTAACTGAGGTAAGAGGTCCATTGCAGCATCAATCATGTGAAGCTTGAAAGTTGATGATGTTTGCAAGGTTTGTCGGACTACGTGCGTGCGGACTTTTGATTTCTCCCTCAGTTATCTCCGAGTCGGAAGTCGTTGGTTCATGCCACGAACCAACGGGTAATCCTGGTCGTGTTGTCTCTCCCTCGTTCCGGAGCTGCTCCAGTAGTCTATTTCATGCCGGTGGTATGCTGCCGCTCTAAATTTACTGACTTGGATACACCTTTCTAGCGATTCCCCAACTTGAATGCCAGCGGTGAGACCATATAAAAGCATAAATTTCGAACCTGTTGGCGTAGTCTCGGCTGGCTACCGACTTCAATACATTGGGTGTTTATCTATCCCTGTTGAACCAGTCCATTCCTCCCAGATCCAAGTTAACGCCAGTGACATTCCAGATCTGGCCGGTAAGGTCATGATTGTGGCAGGTGCCAACTGGTATTGGTAAGGAAACGGTCAAGGTGAGCGTCAGATCCTGGGTTTGGGTTGCGGGGGGGACGATTCTGGAAAACTTCTGGATAGGTGCTGCTCTGCAAAAGTGTATATTGCTGCCAAAGATCAGGCCAAGTGCGAGAGTGCTATACCAGAGCTCAAAACCAGTACCGGAAAAGAGGCAGTCATTCTCAAACTTGACCTCGGAAACCCCAAAGTTGTGAAAACAGTGGCGGAGTTTTTGAGGTACAATCCATCTGTTCGTGGGGTGTCTTGCATGACAATCTTCCGACCACAAGGAGGCTCGGTTGGATGTTTTAGCAATGCGTCAGTGTAATCAACTGGTTACTGAGGGCTCTCCTTACTTGCGTGAGGTTCTTTTACCAGCGGTGTCATGTTCTCTCCCATCAGCAAACTGGCATCGACGGTTATGATTTTGATATAGCATCCTTGGTAGTATCGTATCTTTACGTTTGAAGCCATTTCTTACTGAGGAGCACAATGAACAGTAGATAGTCTACTACATCGTCAAGCTTTCATTGCCGTTGTTGACCTCACTGTCCGCCAAGGCATCGTCGGTAAGGTCCGAATAGTCACCATGTCACCTTCTGCACACACGTTCAGCCCCTTGAAATTCGAAACATTCAAAGACATATCTACCCGTAAGAAGCTCCCCCCCTTTAATTTGCACTGCTAGAGTAAATATATGAGTGGAATGCACGAATGTCATTTTTCACGGTTTCTAATAGAGAGAGAATACATAAAGGGCAACATCGTACTCGCGTCAGAACTCGACAGGCAGTACGAAAATGAGGGAATTTTTTTTATTTCTATCCCCTTGAACCCGGGAGATATACGCTCTGATTTGCAGAGACACATGGGACCGATCTCTCGCTGCATTATGGTAGGAACGATATGGTGATGCAAAGTGCAGGCCTGTTCACGGAACTACGGTGTTTGGGGCTGCACGATACCACACACGGAACTCTCGCGCAGGTAGCTCCCGCGGACCTTGAAGGAAAGGTGGGACTTTGTGACATCTGCATTGTTCGTTATATCATCAGTCTCTCGTTTCTTGGGCCAGAATTGGACCATCTCGTGAGATGCATATGATTCCAAACTTGGACAAGCATTATGGGATCGGTGCGAGGAGCAAATCAAGGATATTTTATACTTTGAGGGCACTCGAACATAAACAAAGTTCCTGCCGACCGAATCCGGCTGTTTGTCTGGTGCGTTCTGTACCTGGACAAGTCTCCTGTCAAGGAGCCGTGCATGTGTGAGTGCTGTCGATCTTGATCAGCGAGACCCGTCCTGGTTAGTCTTGGCAATGCATAGCTTACGATCAACCATCAACACAGGTATCATTGCCATACAAATTCCCTGAAGGCGCTTTAAGGGAGCGCCCGGGATCAAGGATGTGTCCAAGGGCACTACGCCCGATCTCGGTAGCATGCCAGTACTGACCCTCGCAGATCGCATCCGAATAAATAGAAGTTACTGACCTACAAAGAAAGCGGGTGAGCATTTTGTCCGGCGATGACCAATACCATCGCCGATATCATCACCCGCAATATGGTCGTGGCCAGAAGTCGATCAGTCTCTTGCAAGGGGAGCCATTCTCCTCTTACCTCGGTTCGCTTTCTGCTCGAACACCACTTTGCGGGACATCTCTCGGTGGCAAACGTGCTTTTGCGTGTCCATGCGGCCTCCCTTCGTTGGCGACTGGAGTAGAGGTTTTGACCGGCAAGCGGAAAATGACAGCATAGTCTGACAGCGGATGTTGGTCCGACACAACCCGGAGTACCTTCCAAGTAGTTCATTATATATTCTGCGTCTCGTTTACGATCGAATCGAAGTAACATTTCGCGCCAAACCTAGCGATTGTCGTCACCCTGGCTGCACTTTCTGGGTTTGACAAGTACATGAAGGGTAGATCGCGTACGTCGACGTAACGTGATATCGCGGTGGGGGGATGAACTGCGGCGGTCGACTCTCAATCGTCGTCTTCCATATCGAGATCACCTTCAACCCCGACGCCCTCCCCCAGGTCGTCCAGTTCGGGGGCGTCGGCGTCGTGCTCCCAACCTGGCACCACCTCGCACGCATCGGCTGTATCGGCAAGGGGAGGAGGGCTCGACGCAGACGCACGCTCGGCAGAGGTGGTGGCGGACAAGGACGCAGAGACGATGCCGAGAAGTTCGTCCATGCGGTCGCCGAGACGGTCCTCGAGTTCTTCGACGATCTGTCACAAGAGTGGTGAGGGTGCGCTGGATGGCACGGCTGCGGAGACATACGACGTAGAGTTCGACGGGTTCTGTCGGGGCCAGGTTTACGACCTGGAGCTTCTCTGCTTTCGTGAGGGAAAAGGGTGCGAGATCGCGGACGAGCTGGGCGATGGCCTGGGCGGACTGGGGTGGGGTGGGGTGGTACTCTGCGGAGAGGTACTGGATGGCCTGGGCGGCACGTCAGGAGGGCCGGGGTGGACTGGGGGGCTCACCTCGAGTTCGACGGTGCGCAGGTTCTCGGCGTCGTCGAGGGCGGGTTTCCCGCACGCGTCGACCTCCCATTTGATGCGGGCTGCGGACCTTGCGCGGGCGCGGTGGGCGGCGTCGAGGGCGCGGAGGAGGGCGAGGACCTCGGCGTTGGCGAGGAGTGCGGCGCGGGGGGCGATGACCTGCATGGGGGGGTAAACAAACGACAACACGTCCACGAAGAAAAA